>PVKU01009884.1:0-57491 GCA_004027475.1 Anoura caudifer | reverse complement strand
ATCTTCATTGCATCTGCAATTTTAAATGACAGACATGCTGGATAGATTAGCCTCTTTCAATGCTTACTATATCTTTGTTTCAGTTCTCACTAAGATATTCTGTTGTTTCTCTAACGTTCTTGAGCATCTTTATAACCATTGTTTTAAACTCTGTATCTAGTATCTTGGTTGCTTCCATTTCATTTATTTTTTTTCCTAAGTATTTCTTTTGCTCTTTCATTTGGGGCATATTTTTTTGTTTCCCATCTTGTTTGCCTTCTTGTGCTTGTCTCTGAGTACCAGGTAGATCTGCTATGACTCCCAAACTGGTTATGACTTTATGATGTAGTCGTCTTGTGGGGCTCAGTGTCATAATCCTCCAGATCACCTGAACTAAGTGCTTCAGGAAGGTTTCTTGTGTGAGTTATAGGAACTCCCTTATTGTAGTTGAGTCCTGAATTCTATTGGCCCATTCATGGGTGGAGTTAACCCTCAGGCTGGCTGACTATAAGGAGAGAGCTCAATCACCACATATGAGTTGGTGTGAAGGGGCTGCTCCCTGAGGCAGAGTTGTTCCCAGCAGGGTCTAGTGCCTGCCAGAATGCCCCTTTGGGTGTGCCACTTCTGTGGCTAATTGTGTTGAGTTCTGGTGTGGTCTGATCCCACCACTGATTGTGTTGGTTCTGGGTGCACTTGGGTGGGGTTTCTGTGAAGGTCAATGCCAAATGTGTGTAATCAGCCTTGTGCTACCTGTCTGGAGCTATCACGCTATTCATTGTTTGTGGCTGCATCTACTGGGCCTGAGTGCACATGGAAAGGGCAAAACTGTATACAAGAGTTGGCTTCCCCCAGCTCTAAGCTGGGGGCAGATTGATAAAAGGTCCAAGACTCCCCCCGAGGTCCACCTTCACCAGTCGTCTACTTTACTATCCCTTGAGGTTACCTGGTCTTCCTCCAGAGACTTCCAAAGGAAAACTGTAGAGTGGGCCCACGCTAGATGAGACCCACAAACCCTTCCACAAGTCATGAGCTCAGTAAGACAGGGTGACAAGGGTCAGGAGGATGGGGCTAATAGTTCTCCTACTTGGGCCAGTGCAGTCAGGCACACAAAAGGGCAAAGTGGCCACTACTCCAGAGCCATACCACTCAGTCTCTGCCAGTCTTGAATTCTCCCTCCCCCAGGAGGAACACAGCGCAAGTTCGGCTTGGGTATAGCCAGCCAGCCCCATTGCAAGAGCAAGCAAAGCAGGGAGAGCCACTGAAAATAAGGAGGACAGATTTAAAAATTTTCCCATTGGGAGTGGTGCTAGCCAAGCCCAAGGAGGGGGCAAGACTGGCCTCTATTCCAAATCCACATAATTCAATGACTGTTTGAGCATTTACCTAGAGTTTTTCCAGAAAAAGAGTACACCAAAGACCTCTGCTGAGAATAACTAACAGAGCTTTCTGCAGTACTCGATCTTAACGGGGTGGTTCTGCCAGTAGTTGGAGGTTTGGGTTAGTGCACTTCCCAGACTGGTGCTGTAAGAATAGGAGTGCCCAATTCCGGGAAGATGGAGCCTGAGGGTGGTATAGGATAGGACTCAGAACAAGGACCTCAGTGGCTGACCCTCCAGATCTCTCTGTAGGGTCATGCCACCCAGATCTTCCCTTTATGAGCACTGTATGCCCTGATTGCCTTCCCTTTTTGTAACACTGGGTGAGTGTCTGAGAGCAAGATCCTGTGCATTGGCTCTTTAAGAGAACACCTGGATTTTAGCAGACTTTCTCTTCTCAAAGCAATGCAGAATCCCTGCTGATTTTCACTTCCAGGTCCTATGTAGTCCCTCTTCCTAACCCTGGTGCTCTGGGCTGGAGATCCCAATATGGGTGTGAGAATCTACAATCCTCAGAGGGGACTTCTGCAGCCAAGATATCTCTCTGGCTTCTCAGCTGCCACACATGGGTGCAGGGGCCAGCTCTCTTCGCGTTTCTGCCCTTCTGACCAGTCTCTATGTGACTTCTTTTGTAAATCCTTGCTTATAATACTCTAGTTCAGCTGTCCTTCAGTTGGATAGTCAGGTTGACTGCTTTATAATTTAGCTTAAATCTGGTGCCAGGAGGAGATGAGTGTACCTTCCACCTACTCTGCAGCCATCTTGATATCTCCTCCTCTTTCTTTTGACCAAATTTTGGGAGTTAAATTCTGTTTTGTCAGACTTATGCTCCTAAATCCAATATTTGTTTCTTAAAGTGCATTTTTTCCTGAGATTTCCAAATGAATTTCTATGCAGGGGTTTCCCTGACCTTGTTAATTCTAGCATGCAAGTGGTAAGGGCAAGGTGTGGAAATTCGATGTTAGAAGGTCCTTCTAGCTGTGGGAGTTCCGAAAAAGACCTTGCCTCAAAAGCCAACTCCACTCACTCATTCACTCATTTACTCATTCACTTAATGGATATGTATTAAATGCCTTTCATGTGCCAACCACTCCTCTAGGTTTTAGGAAATGGAATGCAAATAAGAAGGCAAAAAATCCTGCATTCATGAATTTTATAATCTAGTGGGGAAGAGAGGAAATGGATAATAATATAAATAAGTAAATTATTTTGTATTTGATAGTGGTAAGTACTAAGGTGAACAAAGTTTACATGGGGAACAGGGGTTATAGGTATTATAGAAGAAGATTAAAATGTTAGGCAGGGTGGCCCAGAAAAGTCTCACTGAGAAGATGAGTAAAAACCTGAAAGAAGTGAACTGAAGGATGTGGTGGAGAAATGGATACCATAAATGTGAGTGTTTAAAGTCTAGGAGGGTTCAACCTCCCTTCTTACAGATGAACTTGTTTATTCCCCAACCTCCAGACAAGGTGAGATCATTTGAAAAGAAAGAGGGATAAATTTACGAAAAGAAAGAGGGATAAATTTACTTTGGTAGGGAAGGAAGGAAGGAAGGAAGGAAGGAAGGAAGGAAGGAAGGAAGGAAGGAAGGAAAGGAGACTAGGAGGCAGGGAGAAAGGGAGGAAGGAGCAATCCAGGCTGAGGGGATGATAAGTACTGAGGTAGGAGGATCCCTGGTATGTCTGAGAAACAGTGAAGAGGCTAGCACATTTAGAATAAAGTGGGGAGGGGGAGGAGGAATAAAGTCAAAGAGATAACAAAAGAGGACTGTGAAGAGTTGAAGCTGAGAAGTGAAGCCTGAGGGGTTTCCTTCAGGTTGATAGGGAAACAAATAAACGTATGTTTTCTAATAGCCTACCAGATTACTAAAGCTGCAGGCAGGTATCAGTATGAGGTCACAGAAAGCTGCACAAACATCAGGGAGCTAAATTTCCTATGTGTTAAGATAAAATTTCGTTTCTACTAGACCTTTTTTATTTTCATCCTGATTTGAAATTTAGCTATTAGAATAGAACAAATGAGAACTAACTTCCAGACTGCCAGCAACTCAGCTGTTGAATGGTCTTCTGAAGAAAGAATAAAATAGCTTTCACTTTTATTTAGAATAAACTCAATAGCCTCGTCCACAGATGACTTCTGACCTCTAACGGTCACTCACAGTGTTGTGACCTTGCAAGTGATCTACCCTTCTGATGTTTTCCAATCTGCTTCTGCTTTTTCTTTTTTATTTATTTTTTCTTTTTTAATAAACCCATTTCATCATCTCATTCCACCTGATTCCTACTGCAGTCTGAGTTCTGCAATCAGTTTGCAACCCACAGTGATGTTTTCATCAGCTGAGCCATTGCAGTTGAATAGACACAGTTAGGCCCCCAGAAAGTGAACATGGTGACCTAATTGGGCATTTTCATTTCTACCACCAGTGCACCATGAATATTCACCAGCATTGTGAAAGAGTAGAACTTCTATATTTTTAAAGTGATCAGTGCTCAATAGATGCTACAGGTTGCTGAGGTCTAGTTAGAAGAAGGTTGGTGTAACATCATAGGCACTCCTAGATGTAAACTTTAAGCTAGAGCAGCCCAGAAGATGAACTCTTTAGAAGAAAACACATTCTGAAGAAAATAACCCCAGACCCTTTTATTACATGGATGGTGTGGCCCAGCAGCCTTACTCAAGTTTCTGGTACCAGAATTCTGCCTATACGCCATTCTCTGTTTCTGGAGCAGGTTTCAGAAATGAAAATCTGTATTTTCCACATTCAGTGGCTCACAGTGACTATACTGGCTTCCTTGTACTTCAGTCTGCATTGCCCACTGCACTAGAATGCTGACCTGTATTCCTTATGTGTTATAATCAGGCACACTTCCAGCATTATAGTGGCTATAGAAAAAAATTGGGGGAAAAAAAGAAGTTTAAATTAAACTTCAGCAGGCCAAGAACATAAATTTAAACAAGAAAAAAGGAAAATACACTCAGAAGGCAACAGCCATGACATAGGTAGAGTGACAGTAGCTACTACTAACAGTCACAGAGAAACTGCTAACATTCCTATGGAAACAGATGGGACCTTGTCTTCTATTGCCCAGAAAAGGGAGTTACATGGTAAGAGCTCTTGTAATGACATGGAAGAGGGTGAAGGACCCCAGGGAATACAATTCTGGAAGATGTGGAAAGAAACTCTGTTATGACCTGGTTTATGGTAAAGCGATGCCAGATGACATTGTGCAGCCCAATGGGATTTCAGAGTCTGTGCGGAAGTTGGATTATTTTTGATAAGCCTCATGATGTTGAAGACCGCTTTCCTGAGGAAATGTATGAAGAGGAAGTGGTAGGGACAAACAGCTGCCCCCAGGAGTCTGGTTCCTCTGCCGCCCATCTAACAGAGTTGATGAAGCCATTCAGTGCGATAGGAGCTGGTGATAAGATGCAGAGCTGGAGAGGTCCCCTGAGTCATCATTAGAAGAGACTAGAAAGGAGCAGAGGAAAAGTCAAGATCTTTAGCTTCCTCCTAAAGATGAAACAAAAGATATTGGTAATGATTCTCTGTATAAGATATCTTGAATCTGTTATACAACCAATTTAAGGAAATGTACTATTCCATTGTTATTTCATAGAAACTAATTTCTGAGTTTCAGCTACAAAGAACAGCTAAATATCTCAAGGCATGATATTTCACTTAGAACACTGATATCTCTCTTGACTTTAACTAATAAAGCTATTAGACCAGCAACCAAGTTAAGAAATTGTGCCCTGGCTGTGTAGCTCATTTGGTTATAAGTGTCATCTCCATATGCCAAGGTTGTGGTTTTGAACCCTGGCAGGGCACATACAAGGAGTAACCAAATGAATACATAAATAAGTGGTACAAAACTGATGTTTCTTTCTCTCCCCTGCACCATTTCCTATCTCTAAAATCAATTAATTTTTTAAAGATTACAAATATTACTCTTAAAAAAAGAAATTGTCATAATGTAAAGCCTCTGAAATGGTAAGTTGTAAAACAGTAACTAAATTGAATTGCATATGAAAAAATAATTAAATAAGTAAAATAATTAGTGCTCATTAAAAATAGAATAGTGTAAATTAGTGACCCTAACAGTGAAGATAGAACATGAACCTTTTTTTCACAGCTTTCTTACTCATTTACCAGTGAGACCTTCATTGATGTGCTGCATTTTCCTTGGTCTTAGTTTCCATAGGTGGAGAAATCTGACTGAGCCTGCTTTCATTAAGTATCTTCTGATTATTGTCACTTTTAGAGATGAACAAGAGTGTAGATAATCAACAGTTATTTCCATTTGGCTTGAGAATTATTAACTTACTTTTGTAAAACTAACTTTTTGGGAAGTTACAGTATTTGAAATCAGAAAATGAAGCTACCCTGAAAATTAGAAATTATATATATGTGATATTATATATATAAAGATATATCTATATATGATATATGTCTTATATATTATATATAAAGATATATAAATATAGATATAGATACATATCTATATCTAAAAAGATGCACATATATATCTTTTATATTACCTGCCCTTTCTCCCTCCCTCACTACCTCCCTTCCTCTCCCTCCCTTACCCACTCCCTGCCTCTTCCCTCCCTCCTTCCTTCCTTCTTTTACTCCCAAAGTAAATTTGTCCATACTCTTACAAGCTCTTTCTAAATCTCACCTTGTCTAGAGGCTGAAAAAATAAACAAGTTCATTTTTAAGAAGGGAAGTTGAACTTTCCAGGACTTAAACACTTATATTTATGACATTCATTCCCAGGTAAGACAGCCTGTAAAAAACCAGGTAACTGGGTCAGATTACAAATTCAAGGGTTCAAGGTCCAAAAAATCCAAACACACTTATTTCTATGGCCTTCTGCTTTGGACAGTCTCGGAGTAAGCAGCCAGAATGGGCCAGCTCTTCGCTGGGTGCAATCAGTACAAGTGTTGCTTTTGGATTTAATGTCTTCTGGCATCTCATCTTGAGTCTAGATTAGTTCTTAAGTACTTTCTTTCTCCAATAATCCAAGTTATCTACCATCTAGACCTCTATAAACTAGGGAGCAGTCTTAGAAAATACACTTGGAATTATTTAAGGATGAAGGGCCTTGATGTGTAAAGCTTACCCTCAAGTGGTTCATGGAGAGAAGGGGTCTAGATAGATAGGTAGATAGTACAAAAAATAAAGCAAATGCAGTAAAATATTCCCAGTAGGTGAATTTGGTTAAAGGGTATATGTGTGTTATCTGTAATATTTTTATTTTTACAACTATCCTATAAGTTTGACATTATTTCTAAACAAAATATTTTTAAATTAGGTACACAGGCCCTGACTTGGTGTTGTTCAGTTGGTTGGAGCATCATCCCATACAACAATAGGTTGTAGGTTTGATTTCTGGTCAGGTCACATACCTAGGTTGCAGGTTCAATCCCCAGTTGGGATGTTGATGGGAGGTGGTCAATTGGTGTTCCTGCCTCACATCAATGGTTCTCTTTCTCCCTTCCTTTCTCTCTAAAACCAGTAAGCTTATTTTAAAAATTAAATAAATAAAAGCAGGTGCACAGTATTAGTGTGTGATACTGAATATATTATATATGTACATATTATATGTATATAGGCATATGCGTACATATTTCATACACAAAGGAAGTTCTGAAAGGATAGGCACTAAGGTGTTATGAAGAGAT
This sequence comes from Anoura caudifer, assembly GCA_004027475.1. Classification (NCBI taxonomy): domain Eukaryota; kingdom Metazoa; phylum Chordata; class Mammalia; order Chiroptera; family Phyllostomidae; genus Anoura; species Anoura caudifer. Next base: position 50,451 of record PVKU01009884.1, on the reverse strand, counting down.
CTCTGGGAAGAATGCAAAGTTTTTGTTTTTGCCTGCCTGTATTATTTTTCAACAACACATAATTATGCTTCTGTAATAATAAACATTTTTTAAAGAACAAACAAACAAAAAAGGAGCAATGCCCAGCTTGCCTTAGTTGCCCTTAAATGGGACACTGCAGTTAGCCCTCAGTACAGTTGCCCATACACAGTTTTCTCTGCCCTAGGCCTGCAGAAAATATTGCAAGTCCTTGGAGATGAATCAGAACCTCTTGGTGTTTTTCTCTACCTTGCCAGCCTCAAATGAGGTAGTTAAGCTTAGACTTAGACACTGAATTATGGGAGGACAAAGGGAGACCCAAATTTTGGCCATAATTCTTTCAAGAGGATCTCCAGACGCAAACAGCAATCAAATCCACAACCCAGACAGTGTCCTGATGGGAAATTGAACGAGCAACCTTTCGCTTTGTGGGGCAATACCCAACCAACTAAGCCACACCAGTTAGGGTGTTTTGACCCCTTTTTGAGCAATACTTTTACCATCCTATAAAAAGGGTCTTTGGAAATGTGCATGCTGAGGGCTGATTCAGAATAAACACTGGAATATGTCAGCTAAATCAACCAACCACCATGGAGTCTAGTTTTACCTGAATGAGCATTAATTAATGCGTGTGGCTGTTCATCCATTCCATTTACATATCATTGAAATTTGTAAGTAATGATTCATTTTAAGACCATAAAATAGTAATATGTGAGTAGTGCATTAGGTTGCAATCCAATAGACAATGGCTGATGAATACCATTGGCTTATGTCTCCTTTCTTTGGGCAGAATAGCTCCCAAACTTAAATTTGACATTGATATGGGTAAGAAAGATATAGCAGCCCTGGCAGGTGTGGCTCAGTTGGTGGGGACATTGTTGAGTGAACTAAAAGGTCATGGGCTCGATCCCTGGTCAGTGCACATGGCTAGGTTGTAGGTTTTCTCTCTGGTTGAGGACACATGTGAGAGGCAACTGATCAATGTTTCTCTCTCACATCGATATTTCTCTCCCTCTCTCTCTCTCCCTCCCTTCCCCTCTCTCTCAAATCAAGAAGCATGCCCTCAGGTGGGGATTTTTTTTAAAAAAGCATGGCAGGGTAAGTGAAAGCCAAGTTAGGTTTCCATGACTGCCTGGTCACAGGCTTTCAACTATAATTACTGAAAAGTTGGGGAGGCCACATGGCCACATGCTGGGTGCCTGTAGCCTTCCTTGTCTTGAACCTCACTCCATGCAACAATCTGCCAAATTGTTAATGGCTTAGCAATCAGGATACTTTTCACAGTGTCCTGTGGTCATCACTAACCTCCAAGAAAGTTTTTAATTTGATATCATTGGTGTGATCAGGTATTTATTTCAGGATCAGTGCACTCCATGCTGTGTCTTTACTCACCCGTCATAATTTATGAAGGTTTGTCAGCATTAATTCTAATCAGAGAACACCATCAACTCTGCTCTCCCTAACTTTAAGAAGCTTTTGTTCTGCATTTCCCAAAACACTGCCAAAAATGATTAAGACACCTAAATAGATAAATGCCTCTAGGTAATTCATACTCCTCAATTACCTCTCCATTAAACATTGAAAACTGGCAGAGCCCTTGAAAATACCTTTGGACATGCCTCCAAATTGATACTCCATCCCTTTTTCATATACAGGGCAATTAAGTCATTTTTTTTTCTTGGTCCTCCTTAGACAAAAGTACCGTATTTGATTATTTCTTATTCTCAAATCCAAGTATGACCTTCCTGGCGGACAGTCCAAGGTGACTTGACCTTTAGGGACAAGGTCTTGGGTTATTTTAATAAACTCACTCAGAAGGTATAGCCCATGGAATTAATACTCCAGCAGATTTCTTTCAGACCACCATGCTGCCCATACCTAAGGCTCTGAGATTTGGGGACAATGCTGTTGGTGAATTATCTTTAACATGCTCGCATATGGGTTTAATTTCATTTCATACCTTACAACCTATCTACAGTGCTCTGTAAAGTGTGTGGATCATTTTTTTTTTTAATTTGTTGTCACTCTGAACATATTTCTCATTCATAAGAGTGCAAAAATTTCCCATCTCAAAGAATTTTCTTCCACCCTGACTGGTGTGGCTCAGTTGGTTGGTGTTATCCCACATAGCAAAAGTTGCTGGTTCAATTCCTGGTCAGGGTATATTCATGGTTTACACGTTTGGTTCCCAGTCGGAGCACGTGCAAGAGGAAACTGACAGTTGTTTCTCTCTCCCAACGATGTTTCTCTTCCTCTTTCTCCCACCCTTCCCCTTTCTCTAAAAATAAATAAATAAAATCTTTCTTGAAAAAGGATAATTATCTGAACTTAAGTCACACAGGCTCAAAACTGTCTACATCTGCACTGGGAAGGTGGCATCAATATTTTCCCTTAGGGGTGGATCCAGGGTTTTAAAGCCTTCAATCTTACACAATTTGGAGGTTGTCTTTAAGAGAAAGAATACAAAACTACATAGACAAAATCAAATATAAAAGAGTATAATTTAGAATAAGAAAAAGTCACAGCAAATTAAAAAGTTCAAGAAGCCGACTGCGGTAAAACAAAGATGGTCCAGTTTCTTTGCTATTAATCTCATTAGAGAGGAAGTCTAGTTCCATACCCCTTAAGTGTGGATTGGCGTTAGTGACTGGACAACCAAAACACTGTAGCAGAAGTGACATTCTAAGACTTGTAAACTAAATCATAGGTAGCCTTGTCTTTTTCACTCAGGGCTCTTAGAATTCACCCACCATGCTGGGGACAGGAACTGAGGCTCCTGGTTGAACTACCCCAGATGAGCTGCCTGCCCACAGCCAGCACCAACTTGCCAGCCACATGAGTGGACCTATCATGGAAGTGGACTAGCAGGCCCATTTGAACCACCCCACCTAAAACAACCACCACAAAAAGCTGTATCTCCTGAGCAACACCCAAACCAAAGACTTGGGACAAAATTAAAAGTTTATGGTTGTTTGTAGTTTTAAGTCAGTAATTTTGAGGTGATTTGTTTTGTAACAATAGGTAACTAGAACACTGATAATATCACAAATACAGAAAATCATAATGCATCTTTATTATTATTGATTAACTATCTGATGTACTTCTATAATATTTTTTCTACATTTTAGCACTGTATTCTATTTAATCATATTTAATCACCTCTCCCTATGATGATAATTTTATAATATCAATTTATATAGCAAGAATAAAAATAATTCAGACTTTTCTATAGCAAGATTGATAGAGATTTATTTTTTATTTTTGACAATTTAGTAAAGATTCTTTTAGTTTCACAACTTGTTTAAGCTAATGCTTTATCTCCACCTCCATCCAGTTGCTTGTTCAGATGATGCTTCTTGCCCACAGGCAAGCACTTGGGAGAACTCTAGCTTTTTTGATCTCCCTTGGACCAGCCTCAGACTTCCAGCTGCTGCACAGTGCTGGTTCAGATCCACCAGAAGTCAAGCCCTTGGTCCTACACAGCAATTTTCATCCTCTCACCTCAAGATGGGTCCTTGGTCAGCCAGGAGTAGATCTTCTATGGTCTTCTCCTTGGGATCAAGATAGCACCCCAGTATGCAATGGAGCACATTGTTGCTTGGGGCCTGCCAGAGGTGAAGGTGGTACTGGCAGCCCAATGGCTACACCCAGATCCCAGGACCACCATCAGACCAGGCGAGTGGCCTAAGTCTGGGTTCTGTGCATCTCCAGAAAAGAACCTGTCAATTTGGGAAAGGAAATGCATGCAAATAAAAAGCCCTGAAATTTAAATTCCATTACCTTTACACAAATCTACTTGTTTCTCACTAAAAGATTTGTCCCTGTCTTCATGTAACCTGCTAGTTAGGACCAATAAACTCTAATGCCTGCTCTCCTCCTGACTTTGTAGTAATGTCCACCCCTGTAGGGCCCCACCAACTCTGGAGGGAAGAGCACTAGTGCTGTAACCAGGTGTGGCCTGCTCTGGCAGAGGCCGAGCAAAGTCTCGGTCATGGCCTCATTTGCCCTTTCCTAACTTAATGGTAACATCCTAACCCCCAAGATATGGATTCTATACACTTTTCTTATCCCAGCCCCTCCTTATATACCTTTGGCCTTCACAAGAAAATAAAGTGTTCCCGATCCTTCTCTGGCAAGTACCAAGTCTGACACATCTTGGCAGTTAGTCCTTGGAAGGCCAGTGAGCAACTCCTTTTTCTGAAGCACAGTAAAGCTGCAGTGAATAATTGTGTTTTTTAGCTCTCATTTTCTCATCATCCAGACTTTGGCTCCGCTGGCTGATACCCTCTACCAGAGAACCCTTGCCTTGTGATCCTGGCCTGGCCTCAGCAGTTTTCTCTTTCATTTTTGGGGCTAGAATTATTAACCAGAGAGACTTTTAGTGGGTGGGGGCATTACTCAGATCCTGTCTGGTTACACTAAAAGCAGAAGGTTTTGTTTAGAGTGCTTTCAGCCTACCTGTGGTTCAATACCAACCTACATTTCTAGAATCTGAAGAGTATATGGCTAGTGCTTCCTGTCCCTTAGTCTTGAACCTCAGCATTCAGACATTGTACAGGTAACTTTTGACAAGAAATTTTCACCCAACACTAAAATGAGGAATGGCTGGTATGGTTACTCCTTGACCATCATGTGGAATTTTTTGCTACTATTAACACATGGTCTACACTCATTTGCAACAGTGATTAGAATGAGGCTCTGGAACCAGACTGCTTGGATTTGAATTTCTGGACCCATTTAAATTTGTGTGCCTTTGGGAGAATTCTATACCTGCTTCCTCATGTATAATATGGGAAAATAATTCTTCCTACCTCACATGTTGTTGGAATCAAACCATCTTATCAGATTAGTTATTATATGTAAAAGCACTTAGAATGCCTGCCACAAACAAGTGCTTAATAAATGTGAGCTATTGTTATTAGGTATCATCTAGGCTTCCCCAAAACTCTTTGACGCTGGCTATTAGAGGGTGTTCAGCAGTCTCCTAATTGTGAATTTCTCCACCATTATGTGATTCTATGAGGTCTCCTCTCCTGTACCTTACTGACAGACCTTCTCTCAGGCTTCAATTCTTTTTTGACTTCCCCCAGGAAGATGGAAAAACTCAGACTCATTATCTACTTACTGTCAAGGTACATCTTTCTGACAGAATTTCTGCATCCTTCTTCACATCTTCCCTTTTTCCTTTTTATGACTTACTAGTATTTAATTTATGCTATAAAATTCTTATTTCTCAAGGGAACATGTATGCTGGGATCAAGGAAAATATTTCGTACAAGGATGTTGGCTGGGCAAAGCACAAAGATCAATATTGTAAGATATTTTCTTTCTATTCTAAGCATTAGACAGGAATTTTCTCATTTTCTTTGACTTTTTAATTCTGAATACCAACCCTTCTCACCCTCTCAAAAATTTGCTCCTTCAGTTCTCCCTTCTTTCTTCTGATCAATCAACCTTTCCTCCCTGCTGGATCATTCCTGTTATCAAAGATGTGTTATTATCATTCAACCATAAAAATAAAACGAAATACAACAACCCCTTATCCAATAATCTTCAATAATTGCACCAATATTATTTTCTCCTTCACAGCAAAACAGATTATAAAAACTTTCTACATACATTATTTCTACTTGTTCACCTATTATTACCTTCTCAATCTATGTTAGTCTCAATAATAACCTCAAATTCTTTCATGCTCAAGTTACAAGCAACTTCCACTTTTCTGACATCATCTTGCTTGACCACCCAGAAGCACTGACAGCACTGTATACTGTCTCATTCTTGGATTACTCTCCTCTTAGCTTCCTTGACATCAGCTTACCATGGTCTGGCGACTCCATTTCAGTCCTCTTTGTTCCTCACCTAAATGTTAGAAATTCACCTGGATCTCTTCTCTTCTCTCAACACATTATCTTTATGATCTCATTTAAAAATATATTACCCTGGCTGGTGTGGCTCAGTGGATTGAGAACTGGCCTGCAAACCAAATGGTCACCAGTTTGATTCCCATTCAGGGCACATGCCGGGGTTGCAGGCCAGATCCCCAACAAGGGGCACATGAAAGGCAGCTGCACACTGATGTTTCTCTCTTTCCCCCTCCCTTCCCCTCTCTAAAATAAACAAATAAACAAACAAACAAATAAATAAATAAAATCCCCCTTTAAAAAAGTATTAACATAGCTTTTAAAACAATCTATATGGTGAAAATTCCCAAATTTATTTAACTATTCCATGCTCTAAGCTTCCATAGTTGTATATCCAGCTACCTACTTGACATCTCTCAGCAGTTTTACATGCATCTCAACATACCAAAATAAAACATCAGATTTTTTTCCCAGGGCTTGGTAATCGAATGAGAAAACTAAGCTGATTTCCAGTCAAGATGACAGTGTAGACAGACATGGCTCATCTCTTCACACAACCACATCAAAATTACCACTAAAATAATAGAAAAACCATCACTTACAACTGTCAGAAATCTAGTTGAAAGGAAGTCTGACACATTGCAGGTGTCAGAAATGAAAGAAACCACATCCATCCAGACTGGTAGGAGAGGCACAGATACACAATGGGCTGGCCACACACCAGGTGTTGTGATTAAAAATTTGGAGGGATATCTCAGGAGCAAGGAGTCCTAGACCCACACGAGGCCCCCCAGCCCAGGGGTCCAATGCCAGGAAGATAAATCCCCACAACTTCTGGTTGCAAAAAACCAGTGGGGATTGATTTGGGGGAAGAAACTGCTGGAGCCCCAGGCAGTTCTTCTTAAAGAACCCACACAGACTCATCTACTCAGACTCACTACCTCTGAGCTTCAGCACCAGGGTAGGAGCTTAAAAGACACCAGTGGTATACTGGGAGAAATTGGTATCTGGCATCAAGGTGAGTAAAGGCCAGTGACCCTTTGCTAAACCTTCACTCCTCAGAGCTGCCAAGCTGAGACTCCATCAACCTGGTTAATACTGACCTGCTTTGGAGATCCCAAGACAGTCTGCCCTACCCAACCAATGGGCCCATCCAAGCTGCTTTTCCATATGAATGGCTGGTCTTTGCTTATGCTTCACAACTTCCTAAATCACTCAAACAAGCCACAGTGGGTGTCAGTGAGCCCCAGGCCTGGCACTAGCAGTAGCAAGCCTAGATCCACAGCTTGGCTTCATCTAGGAATCTCCAAGTCTAGCACAAGTAGTAGACACCTTTATAGTTCAGGTAGGATGGCCCCATGAAAAACATAGGTGGGGGGCTGAACTTGGCCTGCAGCACCCAGGAAACCCCAGGGCCAGCATAACCAATGAGCAGCTATAGACCACATCAAAGCACCACCATACTACCCCTGCACAGCTGATCCTCCATTATCTGTTGGTGGTCAGTGGTCACAGCCTGTCCTTGCAGCTGACTGGCCTAAGTAAATCCCTCCTGTTGACCTGCCAAGAGCAATCAAGGCTCAACTACAAAAGGAGGCTGTACTCAGCCCACACAAAGGGTGCACCTTGAATACCCAGGTTAGGAGATAGAGGAGACTGTGCCACTGAACACTACAGGACATCTATTACATTAGGCCACATTACCAAGACACAGAGTCAAAGTAGTTCTACCTAATACATAGAAACAAATACAGGGAGGCTCCCAAAATGAGGAGACAAAGAAACATGGCTCAAATGAAAGAACAGATCAAAACTACAGGAAAAAAAAAAACACTAAATGAAATGGAGATAGGCAATCTATCAGATGCAGAATTTAAAACACTGCTTATAAGGATACTCAAGGAACTTGCTGAGGACCTTGGCAGCATTAAAAGGACCCATTAAAAAAAAGCTTCTGCATGGCTAAAGAAAACAATATTAAAATAAAAAGAGAACCAACTGTATGGGAAAACATATTGGCCAATGATACCTCAGACAAGGGTTTAATCTCCAAAATTATTATAAAGAACTTACACAACTCCACTCTAAGAAGACAAGCAACACAATTATAAAAATGGGCAAAGGACTTGAACAGACACTTCTCCAAGGAGGACATACAGAGGATCCAGAGACACATGAAAAGATGCTCAATATTGCTAGCTATCAGAGAGATGCAAATTAAAACCACAGTGAGATATCATTTCACACCAGTTAGAATGGCCATCATAAACAAAGCAACAAACAACAAGTGTTGGAGAGGTTGTGGAGAAAAGGGGACCCTAGTGCACTGTTGGTGGGATTGCAGACTGGTACAACCACTATGGAAAATAGTATGGAATTTTCTCAGAAAACTAAAAATGGATCTACCTTTGGACTCAGCAATTCCACTGCTAAGATTATATCCTAAAAACCCTGAACCACCAATCCAAAGGAACCTATGCACCCCAATGTTCATAGCAGTACAATTTACAATAGCCGAGTGTTGGAAGCAACCTAAATGCCCATCAGTAAATGAATGGATCAAGAAACTATGGTACATTTACAGAATGGAATTCTATGCAGCAGAGAGAAAGAAGGAGCTCCTACCCTTCACAACAGCATGGATGGAACTGGAGAGCATTATGCTAAGCGGAATAAGCCAGGAGGTAAAAGACAAATACATTATGATCTCACCTTTAACAGGAAGCTAATCAACAAAACAAACAAGCATAATATAATCAAAGACATTGAAATTGAGAACAGGCTGACAATCACCAGAGGGGAGAGGGGAGGGAATTTCAGGGGGGAAAGTGGAAGGGTTTAGAGCAACAAGTATAAAAGACACATGGACAAAAACTAGGGGTTAGAAATGGGAGGAAGGTGGGGAGGGCTGAGGCGGTAGGCTGGGATGGGAGTAAAAGACAGAAAACTGTACAAGAACAACAATTAAAATAAATAAAATAATGAAATAAAATAAAATAAAGTCCCAGTCAGAAATGAAGGATACACTAATTGAAATAAAGAACAATTTACAGAGAAACAACAGTAGAGTAGACAAAGCCGAGAATCAAATCAGTGATTTAGAACATAAGCAACCAAAAACCAACCAATCAGAACAACAAGAAGGAAAAGGAATCCAAAAAAATGAGGATAGTGTAAGCAGCCTCTGGGACAACTTCAAGAGGTCCAACATTCATATTGTAGGGCTGCCAGAAGGGGAAGAGAAACAGCAAGAAATTGGAAATGTATTTGAAAAAATAATGAAAGAAAACTTTCTAATTTGGTGAAGGAAATAGACATGCAAGTCCAGGAAGTACAGAGTCCCAAACAAGATGAATGCAAAGAGGCCCACCCCAAGAAACATCATAATAAATACAGCAAAGGTTAAAGATAAATAGACAATCTTAAAAGCAGCAAGAGAAAAGAAGTTACTTACATACAGGGGAGTTCCCATAAGACTGTCAGCTGATTTCTCAAAAGAAACTTTGCAGCCTTGAAGGGATTGGCAAGACAAATCAAAGTCATGAAAAGCAGGGACCTACAGGCTAGATTGCTCTACCTAGCAAAGATATCATTTAGAATTGAGGGGTAAATAAAGAGGTCCCCAGACAAGAAAAAACTAAAGGAGTTCATCATCATCAAACCATTATTACATGAAATGTTAAAGGAACTTATTTAAGGAAAAGACAAAGATCAGCCCTGGCCAGTATGGCTCAGTGGATTGACTGCTGGACTGTGAACTGAAAGGTCACCAGTTTGATTCCCAGTCAGGGAGTGTGCCTGGGTTGCAGGCCAGGTCTCCAGTTGGGGATGTGTGAGAGGCAACCACACATTGATGTTTCTCTCCCTCTTTTTCTCCGTCCCTTCCCCTCTATCAAAAAATAAATAAAGAAAATCTTTAAAAAAAAGAAAAAGATGAAAATCAAAACTATGAACAACAAAATAGCAAAAAATACAGATCTATCAACCATTGAATCTCAAAAACACTCTAAGCACAAAAGAAAAATAGAGACATAATCATGGATACAGACAGTATTTTGATGGTTGCTAGATAAGAAAGGGGTGTGAGAGAATGAGTAAAGAGGTTAAGGAATTAAGAAATACAAATAGGTAGTTGCAGAATGGCCATGGGGATGTAAAGTATACTATAGTAAATGAACTAGCCAAAGCACTTATACTCATGACACATGGACATGAACAATGTTGGAGGTATTGCCTGAGGGAGTGGGGGGTTCTGGGTATAGGGGACAAAGTGGGAAAATAAAAACAACTGTAATAGCATGATCAATAAAATACAATTTAATTAAAATAGAAAACTAAGTTTATGTATAAAGCACCAATAAAACAGGAAACCCCCACAATTTAATATTTCAAAATAAAACTGTATAAGTAGTCACCAGGGTTAGTTAGACATGTCATTTCCTATTAGTGTTTTTTTTTTTAATTTTCTGTTGTGTTTAGAGAAAGGAACCAATGCAATATTTTTATTGTGTAAGACCTTTAAAGACTAATCTGTCCCTGTGTTCTCCTAATTTTCTAGTAAATGAATCAGCATTGTCATCCATTTAATTTCAAAGCCAGAAACCTGTATATCAACCTTCATAACCTCCTTCATTTCCCACAATCAATCCAGGAGCAAGTCTTGTGTTTGACTCCCCAAAATATCTCAACCCACGCACTGTTCTTCACCACTGCCACTGTCAGTTCACTTCAGTCTGTCCCTGGACTATAGCATAGAGCCTCCTTACTGCCTGTCACACTCCTATACATTCTCCACTGCACAGGGGGAGCATCCTCTTAAAAATACAAAGTCCCTCTCCTGTTACTAAACATCCCTTGATGGTGTCTCATTGCTTTTCAAACATAATTTTGACTCCATGCCATGGATTCCTGGGCCCTGCCTGCTCTGGTTGGTATACTTTTTTTAGCCACAGCCTGCATACCAGATTACATTCTAGTCCTGGTTTGATCTTTCTCAGCATTTGGACTCAGCATTCTTCAACGACATCTGAGAGAAACCATCTAATTAGAACCTGCTGTGTAGCTTTCTATCAACTTTACCTTGTTTATTTTCATAATTTGCAATTTTTCACCTGCTTGTTTGCTTCTTTTTGACACTTTCTTCAATTAGGCTGTAAACTGAGTGAGAGCAGAGGCCTGACAGGTTTTCTGTACCTTGTATTCTTCTATGCCTGACAAATAGCAAGGGATCAAAAAGTAATGGTGTATTGTGGATTCTACCCCTAAATGGAATTGGGCTAAACCCACTCCATGACAACAGATTCAGTGATTCTACTACTCTCTCACTAAACAAAACAATTCTTAAATTCTGGACTCTAACTGGGCCATGACTTATTTGCTTTTTATCACAGGATTTAGTAGAGAATCAAGCAATTTTTAGAGACTGACAATGGAATGGTTGAATCAATAAATGAATAAGTTACTTCGATCTGTGTCCTCATCAGTAAAATGAGGACAATAATATTTATATCCCTTCCTACTATAAATTTCAAGACTCCTGAAAGTCTCTCCAGACATATATTTTTATTAAATTTATTGGAGTAATATTGGTTAATAAGATTATATAGGTTTCAAGTGTACATTTCTACAACACATGATCAGTATATAGCATTGCTTGCCTACCACCCAAAGTCAAATCATCTTCCATCACCATATAGTTGGCCCCCTTTACCCTTTAGTATCTCCCAACCCCCCTTTCTTTGGTAACCACCATACTGTTGTCTGTGTCTATGTGTTTTGTGTTTGTTTGTTTGTTTTTATCCCAATGACATTTTTTCATCCCTTTTAGAGAAGGAAGAAGGGAGAGGAGATTTAGAGGGAGGGGAAGGAGGGGAGAAAGAGAGGGAGAGAAACATCGATGTGAGAAAGAAACATCCATTGGTTGCCTTTTGGATGAGCCCTGACTGGAGACCAAATCCACAAGCTAGGCATGTGTCCTGACTGCCAATACAATCTGTGACCTTTCTTTTTATGGGAGAGTGCCCAACCAACTGGGCCACACTGGCCAAAGCTATGAGTTTTTGTTTGTTTATTTGCTGCTTTCAGTTTTACATACTACATATTAGTGAAGTCATAGGGTTCTTGACTTTTTCTAAGTTATTTCTCTTAGCCTGATATTCTTAAGATCCATCCATGTTGTCACAAATGGTGATATTTCATCTTATGGCTTCATCAGACAAATATTTAAGTGAGAGACAAGAGGTTTAGCCACACAAATGGACTCTGCTTCTGGAAGTTTCCTGGAAAGTTTAGCTCATGAAGTGCTATAGAGAAATTATCAGGAGTTCATCATAACGGTATTAACTTCCTGTAATCATTCTGTTTAAAAAACTGAGTGATATTTCATTGCCTGTTTTTATATTAAAAGGAGGGTGCTTGAGATTTACCAGTATTTTATAAACACTGATGAGATTTAGAGGTGCTTATAATTTGCAATTTGATCCACGTGAATGCTTTATAAAGTGACTACTGCAAAGTAAGGCTTCAATAAATAGTAGTATATGTAAATTTTCTATATGTATTGATATATACACCAAATTCACCTAGTCTAACACACAGGAGTTATTTTCACCGTGAAAATAGGAAAAGCTGATGTTTTAAATCTTCTTTCCCAATTCTGTCTGAAGAAGAAACATCACAGACAGCTTTGAAAAATAATTTAGAAAGATAGATATGGCCTTCCTCACTATGCATATTTTCTGTTTTCCTAACCCTGAATATGATATATTAAGGAGGGTAGGCAAGTTGACAAAATTCAATAAGACATTTAACAGTTTTTTTATGCATTCTGACCCAACTTTCTCAGAATTAACATTCTAATGTCCATGGAATTTTTTATTAGGCTTTAGTAAATCTATTTGGTATGTTAAAATTCAATCACACAATAAATGCAGCATGGCATTTAGACTGTTAATTTCATCTCATTTTTAATTGATGAATATTTACTCCAAATGACCTGTCACATTGAATGAAGACTGTTTTCTAAGACATTTTTTAAAGCTTCTCACTAGTGTCTGCAGAGTTAGTGTTCAAATATTAACCAAAAAATTATCCATTAGAAGCTGGGAAACATGCAACTCGAGATGGGATAAACTTGGTAATCATTTTGACAAGGGCGAAATTGAAGTAAAGAACCTTGCTTAATCCACTGAAACAAATGTGAGGAAGTCTGATAAAGACACTGATGGCTCTTCAGAACTATACTCCAGCAGATACTCATGTCTGGGGTTGAGGAAATGGAGCCACCAGAAGCAGCCTCACTCCATGTGGGGATCTGTATTCTGTTAAGCTTTGACCAACCTGGCACCCCTTCGCTACTTGGGCACAGGCACACAGTCTAAAGTCTGCTCTTAGGCACAGATGCATTGGCACAAAATCTGTCCTTAGGTCCAGAAACTGGGAATTTTGGCTATGTTTACTTAATATGTCATTCCAACAAAGTGATTGAAACTACAGGGGTGGGCAAATTTGATCAGATGCAGAAGGCAGAAGAGGAAGAATTCATACAATGCTGGCAATAGACTCAGTTTTAAGAAGAAAAAATATTTTGTGTAGATAAATTCTGGAAGAATATATGCCAAAATGCTCATAGTAATTATCTCTTAAAAGATTATTATTTTTTCTTTGACCTTGTATATTTCTATAAGTTTGATTTCTTTAAAAAAATGTACACTGTAAGAAAAAAATACAAATAATTGGAAAGCAAAGAAAATGCCATAGTCATTTCACCAGCAATCAATCTTCAGATCATTACTTTTAAATCACTGAAAGGGAAATTTGGAATTTCTCCCTTTTACCTTTCACTTATAAGTGTCTATCATTTCCTTCACAAATATTAAAAGATTCCCTTTTTTCTTTATGCAGTAAACTCCCCACAAAGTAGCTTTGTCTGGTATTCAACATGAAGCTGAATTGCATGTATAAATAAGGAATTTTAGTTCATCTTCAATAAAAATGGGTATTCCTAAAGCAACAGTACTAGGAGGAAAAATGATTTCATTAACAGAAATGTTTAGCCAAGATAATGGAAGGTGCTTTTCACCTGCTACAGCAGTTAAAATCTCTAATAAAATACCATTGCATCAATTATAGTCTCTTATTCAGAGTTCATCAGAGATCTAGTTTATGGTGTTGACTATAACTTATTTAAAAAGACTCTATTTGAAAGCTGATTCCATGATCAGTTTCAATCATGTGGACAGGATTAGCTTAAACTATATTAGTTATATATTTAAGCTTTACATACAAAGTTGGACATTACACTACAACCACAACATGTAAAATATAGTCTGAAACAAATTAAAATATGCCAATTTCCACAGCAGTTATTTGCTTTTGATATACCATAGTTACTTCAGTCCATTTTTTATCAACAGTATATTACTGTTGTGCTTTTTTAGCCATTTTGCTTTCTTTAAAGAGAATGCCATGCTCTGGTTAACTTTCTGGCATGATTTTTCTACTGAAGTAAACATCCAGAATGCCTTTTCCCATCCAAGATACAAAGCTTAATAATAGCAGTGATAGTTTCTAGCAAGTTTCACCTCCTTATCCCAAAGTCTACCAGCTGTGCCTACCCCACCCTCCTATTCCTCGCTAGGTTCTCATCCTGAGCATCACAAACAGGTCAAGTCACCAGAGTCACAGTAAGTACGTACAAACATTCCCTGTTTCAGGGAGGGGTGGTGGGAAAGGCAGAAGAAAACTGTACTGGAACAATTAAAACAATGTTAAAAAATAAATTAAAATTAAACTAAATTAAATTTAATTTAATTTAATTTAATTTAATTTAATTTAATTTTTAAAAAAAACACATTCACTGTTTCAGAAACAGTCTAGACCAGCAGCCAGTCAGCAAACACACCGATTTTTGACAAGACGAGAAGCTTGTGACATATGTAAATGAACATTCCATCCTCCATTGAGAAAGTCTTGGTACAAAGGTCAACTGAATTGCATAGTATGCTTAATGCTGTAGTTGAGTATTATATACAGTAATACATCACAGAGTAAAAAAATTCAAATGAAAATTCATAGGTTAAAAATTTAGCCTCTTCACCTCTCCTTTTTTTTAATATATTTTACTGATTATGCTATTACAGTTATCCCATTTCTCCCCCATCATTCCTTTTTGCACTTCACACCCCCTCCCATCCACATTCCCCCTTTAGTTCATGTCCATGTTTTATAAGTTCTTTAGCTTCTACTTTTCCCACACTATTCTTGCTCTCCCCCTGTCTATTTTCTACCCACCATCTATGCTACTCATTCTCTGTACCTTTTCTCCCTCTCTCCTCCTCCCACTCCCCTGTTGCAAACTCTCCATGTGATCTCCATTTGTGTGTTTCTGCTCCTGGTCTACTTGTTTGCTTAGTTTGGTTTTGTTTTAGGTGTGGTTGTTAATATCTGAGTTTGCTGTCTTTTTACTGTCCTATTTTTGATCTTCTTTTTCTTAGATAAGGCCCTTTAACATCTCATATAATAAGGACTTGGTGATGATGAACTACTTGAACTTGACCTTATCTGAGAAGTGCTTTATCTTCCCTTCCATTCTAAATGAAAGCTTTGCTGGATAGAGCAATCTTGGATGTAGGTCTCCCTGACTTTCATCACTTGGAATACTTCTTTCCAGCCCCTTCTTGTCTGTAAGGTCTCTTTTGAGAAATCAGCTGACAGCCTGATGGGAACTCCTTTGTAGGTGACTGTGCCCTGATCCCTTGCTGCTTCCAGAATTCTCTCCTTCATTTTAATCTTGGATGATGTAATTATGATGTGTCTTGGTGTGTTCCTCCTTGGGTCCACCTTCTTTGGGACTCTCTGAGCTCCCTGGACTTCCTGGAAGTCTATTTCCTTCGCCAGATTGGGGAAGTTCTCCTTTATTATTTGTTCAAATAAGTTTTCCACTTGTTGCTCTTCCTCTTCCCCTCTGGTACCCCTATAATTCAGATGTTGGGACATTTAAAGATGTCCTGGAGGTTCCTAAGCCTCTCCTCATTTTTTTGAATTCTTGTTTCTTCCTTCTTTCCTGTTTGGTTGTTTCTTTCTTCCTTCTGGTCCACTCCATTGATTTGAGTCCCAGTTTTCCTCCCATCTCTATTGGTTCCCTGTGTGTTTTTCTTCAATTCACTTATTGTAGCCTTCATTTGTTCATCTAATTTGTGAGCAAAATCAACCAATTCTGTGAGCCTCCTAATCACCAGCACTTTGAACTGTGCTTCTGATAGGTTGGCTACCAGTGCTATGAGCTCTGGATCTGATAGGTTGACCACCTCCTGGTGGCTCAGATGAATTAGCTCTGGGGCCCCAATCTGTTCTCCCTTTTGAGCCATCCTTGGTTTGGTTTTTTTTTGTTTTTGTCTGGCCTCGGCTGTTAGTTAGTGAGGGGCAGAGCCTTAGGTGTTCACCAGGTGGGGCAGCCCAGTCACTGGGTTGTGATGCTGGATGTGGGGGCGGGGGTCCAAGAGGGAACAATGGCGCTTGCCCCGTGCTGCTTTGTGGATTCCAGTCCCTTCAGCCTCTTTCCACTATCAAATTTGGCCCTTCTCGTGCTGATTTCCATGTGGGTGGGCCTGCACACACTCCAGGACCCTGTGGGTCTCCCCAACGAACTCTCCTTTGAGGTTGGGACTCCCTCCCAGCACCTCAGCCACTACAAGTATTTTCAATGGGTGCTTTCAGGCTTCACTCTCCAGCGCTGGGGCCCTGTGTTGCGCAGTCTGTCTTGCTGCCTGTTTTCGCCTGGTTTATCTGTGCACAAATGTGTGTCTGTGTCTGCTGCCTTGTGCACCCCGCTTTGGCAATGCTGCTGCCTGTGTGCCTGGAGTGACTGCACGCCCAGGACCACCACTGACTAATCCCACCACAATCAGACTGTGCCCCTCTTACCAGTCTGGGTGAATTGTTGTTGGACTCCCGCACAATTCAATTTTTCTCTCTGTCCTGGTTGGGTTTTCTTTTTTTTTGGTTCTACATTTTTGTTGTCCTTAATTTTGGTTGTGAGAGGAGGCACAGCATGTCCCTCTCCTTTTCTTTAGTTTCCTAGTTTCATTCCCTAGAGATAACTTTATCAATTTACATATATTCAGCACATATAAAAGCACACAGGTGTAAAACAAAAAGAATCACATACTACATATATTATTCGTCACTTTACACTTTATTTTTTTACCATTATACAAAACCTATTTTGCCCACCCGTGTACATTGGAAATTGTCCAAACAGTACCTACACAATGGCTTAAATTGTTATAAAGACTATATAGTATGTACTGTGTCATATATATGCATAATTATTCAGTCTGTCCCCTAATATAGTTATGCTATTTCTAATCTTCCTGCTATTTCTAACAATGCTATGATGAATATCCTTGTATGTTTGTCATTTAAGATGTGGTAATGATGTGTGTGGATAGATTCTTAAAACAGAATTTCAAAATTAAAGAATATGTACATTTGTAATTTTGATAAGGTATTACTAGATAGCTTTTTGCATAGTTTACACCAACACATATTCCTAAAGCACTATATTGGGTGCTTATTTTCTCACACCCCTTTCATTATACAGTATGCCATCAAATTCTTTTTTTAATAGTTTATTTTTGTTGTTTTTTACGCCATTACCATTTATCCCCCTTGCACCCTCTTCCAACTCTACCCACAACCCTCCCCGCAATCACCACACTGTTGTCTATGTCCATGAGTCCTTTTTCTTTATTGATTGATCCCTGAAGCCCCCAACTGCATGCCCCCAGAACTGTCAGCCTGCTCTCTACCTATAAGTATGGCTTTATTTTGCGTGTTAGTTCAGTTTGTTCATTAGATTCCTCCACAAATGAGTGAAATTATATGGGATTTGTTTTTTTTCTGACTGGATTATTTCACTTAGCATAATGATTTCCAGGTCTATCCATGCTGTCACAAAGGGTAAAATATTCTTTTTTATGGTCAAGTAGTATTCCATTGTATAAAAATTGTACAACTCAACACCAAGAAACAAATAATCCAATTAAAAATAGACAAAAGACATAAATAGACACTTCTCCAAAGGGGACCTATACAGATGGCTTATAGACATATGATTAGTGGGAATGCAGATTGTTGTGGCCACTGTGGAAAGGATTATGGAGTTACTACAAAAAATTTAAAATGGAACTGCCTTATGACCCAGCAATTCCATTTCTGGGAATTTATCCAAAAAGGTCTTAAACACTGATTGGAAAGAATACAAGCAACCTTATTTTCATTGCAGCATTATTTACAATAGTCAAGATTTGGGAGTAGCCCAAGTGTCCATCAGAAGAGGAGTGGATAAAACAACTATGGCACATTTACACAATGGAATACTACTTGGCCTAAAAAGAAGAAAATTTTGCTCTTTGAAAGAGTCAGGATGGACCTGGAGACCATTATGCTTAATGAAATAAGCAATTTGGAGAAAGACAAATACCATATGTGGAATGAACTGAACTGAACTAACTGAACGAACTAATGAACGAACTGAACTAACAAGCAAGTTAGAGACAGAATCATTGAGAGAGAGCAATGATTCTCTCAATGGGGGTGGGGGTGCTGAAGGCCAGAGGGATTGAGCAAAGAAGAAAAAGTACTCATGGGCACAGACAACAGTGTGGTGATGGTTTGGGAAGTGTGGCAGGTAGAGGTAGAAGAGGGTAAACGAGGGATATGTGTTAATGAAAAAAATATACTATGAAAAATATTTTCTCTTTATCTTCAAGCCTTGCCATTTTTTAAATTATATTTTATTGATTATACTATTAGAATTGTCCTAATTTGCCCCCCTTTTCCCCCTCCACCCAGAGCCCCCTACTCCCACAGGCAATCCCCCCACCATTGTTCACATCCATGGGTCATACGTATAAGTTCTTTAGCTACTCCATTTTCTATACAGTACTTTATATGGTTATTCTGTAACTACATACTTGTACTTATTTAAAAAAATATTTTATTTACTTATTTTTAGAGAGAGGAGAAGGGAGAGAAAGAAAGGGAGAGAAACATCAGTGTGTGGTTGGTCTTGAGTGCCCCCTACTGGGGATCGGGCCCATAACCCAGGCATGTGCCCTGACTGAGAATGGAACCAACAGCTCCTTGCTTTGCAGTCCCGTACTCAATCCACTGAGCCACACCAGCCAGGCCATATTTGTACTTCTTAATTCCCTCACTTCTTTACTCATTCACCCCTTCCCCTCCCATCTGCAACTATCTGATAAATAACTTCTTTTCTCTTGCAGCTTTTAAGATTGTCTCTTTATTTTTAATGTTTGGCTTTTTAATTTTGATGTGTCTTGGAGTGGACCTCTTTGCATCCATCAAAATTGGG
Organism: Anoura caudifer; assembly: GCA_004027475.1. NCBI lineage: Eukaryota > Metazoa > Chordata > Mammalia > Chiroptera > Phyllostomidae > Anoura > Anoura caudifer. The sequence continues at coordinate 31,191 of PVKU01009884.1, read as the reverse complement.
ATTCTCTGTGCTTCTTTGACTTCCATGTCTACTTCCTTCACCATATTAGGGAAATTTTCTTTCACTATTTTTTCAGATAGATTTCCAATTTCTTGCTCTTTTGCTTCTCCTTCTGGTACCACTATGGTGCAAATATTGAACCTCTTGAAGTTGTCCCAGGGGCTGCTTACACTATCCTCATTTTTTTTTTTTTTGGATTCTTTGTTCTTCTCATTGTTCTGTGTGGGTTTGTTTGTTTGCTTCTTTTTGTTTCAAATCAATTATTTGATTTTGGGCTTCACCTACTCTTCTGTTTCCCTTTAAATCGTTCTTTATTTCAATCAGTGTATCCTTTGTTTCTGACTGGGTCTTTTTTATGCTACTGAGCATCCTTATAACCAGTGTTTTGAACTCTACATCTGATAGATTGCTCATCTCCATTTTGTTTAGTTCTTTTTTTGTAGTTTTGATCTGTTCTTTCATTTGGGCCATGCTTATCTTCTCGTTTTTGGAGTCTCCCTGTGTTTGTTTCTATGTATTAGGTAGAGTTGCTTTGAATCCATGTCTTATTAGTGTGGTGTAATATAGTAGGTATCCTGTAGGGTCCAGTGGCACAGCTTCCCCTATCACCCAAGCTGGGTACTCAAATTGTGCCTTTCTTGTGGGCTGAGTACACCCTCCTCTTGTAATTGAGCCTTGATTGCTGTTGGCAGATCAATGGGAGGGATTTACCCAGGCCAGTCAGCTGCAAGAACAGGCCGTGACCACTGACCACGAACCTCTGCTGTCCGTGGAGGATCAGCCATGCAGGGGCAGGATGGTGGTGCTTGGATCTGTAGCTGTCCACTGGGTGTGCTAGCCCTGGGGTTTCCAAGGTGGTGCATGCCAAGGTCAACCCCTACCTGTGTTTTGCCCAGGGCATCCTGCCTGAGCTCTAAAGCAATCTGAGATGGCTGTTACTTGTGCTGGACTTGGATATTCCTAGGCAAAGTCAAGCTGTGAATCTGATCTGGCTGCCACTAGGACTCCCTAAAGCCAGCTGTTACTTGTTTGATAGGATTTAGGAGCCAAGACCAGCTATTCTTATGGAGAAACAACTTGGGTGGGCCTGTCAGTTGGGTGGGGTGTAGCTTCTGAGGATCTCCAAGGCAGCTCAGACAGTATTAGCCAAGTAGATGAAGTCTCAGAAAAGGCACCAGTTTACCAGCTGTGTATGGGAAGCATTTAGCAAAGGGACAATGGCCTCTGCTTGCCTGAATGCCAATTACTTCAGTTTATTCCTCTATACCACTGGTGCCTTTCAAGATGCCACCCTGGTGCTGGAGCTCAGAGAGAGTGAGTCTGAGTAGGTGAGTCTGTGCATAGGTTCTTTAAGAGGAACTGCTTAGGGCTGCAGCAGTTTCTTCCCTCGACTCAATCCCCACTGGTTTTTGCAGCCAGAAGTTATGGGGACTTACCTTCTTGGACTGGAAATTTGGGCTGGGAAACCTGATGTGGGCCCAGGACTCCTCCCTCCTGAGAGTTCCCACTCGAATTTTTATCCACGTGGGTGTGGGACCAGCCGATTCTGTGTCTGTGCCCCTCCTACCAGTCTGGGTGGATGTGGCTCCTTTAATCCTGTGGTTGTCAGACTTCCATTCAGCTTGATTTCAGATGTTCCTGACTGATGGTTGTTCTATACTTTAGTTGTAATTTTGATGTGGTTGTGAGAAGAAGTAAGCCATGTCTGCCTACACCACCATCTTGACCGGCAGTCAAGCTTTGCCATTTTAATTATGATGTGTCCCAAAGGTCCCTTAAAGTTTCCTCATTTTTTTTTCTCTTCTTGGGTGTTTTTCCTATCTTGTTTTCCAAATTGCTGATTCAGTCCTCTGCTTCATCTACCCTACTGTTTTTTGCTTTCAGAGTATTGTTTATTTCAGATATTACTTTCTTTCCTTCAGACTTGTTCTTTTTATTGTTTCTTTTTTCACATTGTTGGACATCCTTATAATTATTACTTTAAACTCTATGTATGATAAATTCTTGCCTCCATTTCATTTAGCTCTTCTTCTGGAGAATTCTCTTGTTCTTTCATTTGGAGTCTCTTTCTCTGTCTTCCCATTTTGACTGCCTCTTTGTGTTTGCTTCTATATATTAGGTAAATCTGCAAAGACTTTGGCCTGTGACTAGTCCTGGGAAACCTGTTGGGAGCTATAAGCGATCCACAGCTTGTGGATTCTTCTGCTGTGCCTAAGTGTGTGCAGAAAGAATCAAGCTGTACACCAAGGCTGGCATTTGGCAGCATGGGGCCTGGTGGAGGGTCAGCTCAGTGCTCCCAAAGATCTGCCTTTACCTGCAGTCTTTCTGTTAGGCTAATCACTGGAAGTGTCTCCATCTGTATTTCTCAGCAGCTGGGCTTAAGCTTCACAGGGAAGAGCAAGAGGGATTCCTGTGGTTTGCGCTATTGCTTTTCCCAGGGTTGATTTTGCATGTAAGGGAATACTCTGCTTGAGAAAGATGGCTTCTTCAGTAGAGGGAATGACTCAACACAGGGATCCTGGCAGCTGATCTTTCAGCTTTATCCCCAGAGCAACCAACCCCAGACTCTCCTCTTGCGACTCTAGTCTGGCTGGAAACGGAATTTTGTGCATTGGCCCTTTAACAGGCTCTACACATCTAGCCATCTTTCCCTGGTGGACAGAAACTCTGCTGCTTTTTAAAGCAGGATGTTATTTGGGTTTCTGTACCTGTTTTGGTGCCCTAGGCTAGGGATCCTAGCTGGGATTTAGACCCCACACTTCTCAGGGGGAACCCCCATCTGCTACTGAAATATCTCTTAAGAACTTCAGCTGCTGCCCATGGAAGACCAGCCAGGCCTCTCATGCCTCCTCCTCAATTCCTGCCAGTCTCCTTGTTGTGAAGTGGTTTCTTCTGTCTGTCCTTGGTTATAAGGTTTCTCCCCAGCTATTTTTCAGTTGGTTACTCATGATACTTTTTCTATAATTGTAATTCCAGTTTGGTCCTAGGGGAAAGTTAGTGTAGTTTCCACATATTCTGCCACCATCTTGGATCTCTGCTATCAAATTCTTTTATCTTTGCAAAACTGACAAGTGAAATTGGTACTTCATTGTAGTTTTGATATTTAAATTAATATTTTTCTTATGTAAAAAGTGAATGTCTTTTTATATAAGATCCATTTATATTTCCTTTGATTCAAAATGTTTTTTATCCTTTGTACATTTCTTGTAGGGTTATTAGTCTTTTCCTTACATATTTATTTGTATACACTGAGGAACATATCATTTGGTCTATGTTATGAATTGCAAACAAATATTTCCCCTGGTTTATTTGTTTATGCTATTTTGATGCCAATGAAAATTTTATTTTCATTTCTTATGGTCAAGTTAATCTATCTCCATTTATGATTTCTTAGTTTTGGAGTAACCCTAAGAAATGTTGTCCAATGTTCAGAGTTATTTACATACACAGTCACACAGGATCATACACATGGGTGTATACACATATGTTTTTCTAGTATACTTATATTTTCATTTTTTCTACTTAAATCCTTAAAACATCTAAAACATTGGTATAAGTAATGAAATAAGTATCGAAAAATAATTTTATATTCCAGATGACTATCTAGTTGTCCTAAAACATTTATTAAATAATTCATCACTTAATCACTGATTTACTATGCCATTCTTGCCATGCACTAATATCCAGTGCATAGTATATTTGGGTCTACTTGTAGACTTTTATGTCTGTTCCATTTATCTGCATACCTATTCATGAATAATTATGACAGTTTGGTGATTACTACAACTTTTAAGGTATTGAAGATCTTGCAGCTTATTACTCTTTTTTTTATCATCCTCACCCAAGAATATTTTTTCATTGCTTTTAGAGAGAGAAGGAGAGAGAGAGAGAGGGAGAAACATTGATGTGAGAGAGAAACATTGACTGGTTGCCTCCTATACATGCCCAGGATCACATGTGCCCAGACTGGGGATTGAACCCTCAACCTAGGTATGTGCCCTAACTTAGAGTCAAACCTGCAACCTTTTGGTGTATGGGACAGTGCTTCAACCCACAGAGCCACACCAGTCAGAGCAATCTTTTTCTATTTTCTATGTAAATCAACCGTTCCAGTTTGAAAAACAAGGAAAAAATAATACCCTTATTGTATGTAGTGTTATAGCATTGTTTGTTACATTAGGAACAGCTAACATCTACATAATATTTATTTCCCTTTTTAAGAAAATGTATGCTTTCTTTGTACAGATTTTGTTTTTGTTTTGTTTTTTAAAGATTTTATTTATATACTTTTAAAGACAGAGGAACTGGGGGGGAAAGAGGGAGAGAAACATCAGTATGTGAGAGGTATATTGATCAGTTGCCTCTCACATATGCCCAACGGGGACCCATCCTGCAACCCAGGCATGTGCCTTGAATGGGAATCAAACCGGCAGCCCTTCAGTTCACAGGCCAGTGCTGAATCCACTGAGCCATACCTGCTAGAGCTGATTTTGTTTTCTTTACAGTATATTTTATTGATTATGCTATTATAATTGTCCCATTTTTTCTACCCTTTATTCCCCTCCCCACTGAATCCTTCTTCCCACCAATATCATCACCCCCTTATTTGATGTCCATTGGTTGTATATATAAGTTCTGTGGCTTCTCCATTTCCTATACTATTCTTAACCTCTCCTTGTCTATTTTGTACCTACAATTTATGCTTCTTATTCACAGTACCTTTTCCCCATTCTGTTTCAACCTCTTCCTTGCTGATAACCCTCCATGTGATCTCCATTTCTGTGATTCTCTTCCTGTACTAGTTGTTTGCTTAGCGCTTTTTTTTAGGTTCAGTTGTTGATAGATAGTTCTTGTTGTCATTTTAGTGTTCATATTTTTGATCATCATCTTTTTCTTAGATAAGTCTCTTTAACATTTCATAGAATGAGGACTTGGTGATGATGAACTCCTTGAACTTGACCTTATCTGGGAAGCACTTTATCTGCCCTTTCATTCTAAATGATAGCTTTGTTGCATAGAGCAATCTTGGATGTAGGTGCTTCCCTTTCATGGCTTTGGATAGTTCTTTCCAGCCCCTTCTTGCCTGCATAGTATCTTTTGAGAAATCAGCTGATAGTCTGATGGGAACTCCTTTGTAGTAACAGTCTCCTTCCTTCTTGCTGCTTTTAAGATTCTCTCCTCATCTTTAATCTTGGGTAATGTAATTATGATGTGCCTTGGTGTGTGTTTCCTTGAGTCCAACTTCTCTGAGATTCTCTGAGCTTCCTGGACATCCTGGAAGTCTATTTCCTTTGCCAGATTGGGGAACTTCTCCATTATTTTTTCAAATAACTGTTCAATATCTTGGTCTTCCTCTTCTCCTTCTGGCACCCCTATGATTTAGATGTTGGAACATTTAAAGTTGTCCCAGAGGTTTCTCAGCCTCTCCTCATTTTTTTTTAATCCTTCTGTCTTCATTCTGTTCTGGTTGAATGTTTGTTTTTTCCTTCTACTCCAAATTGTTGATTTGTGTCCCGATTTCCTTCCCTTCACTGTTGGTTCCCTGTATATTTTTTCTTTATTTCACTGTGTATAGTCTTTGCTTCTTTATTTTGCAACAATACACAACCATTTCTGTGAGCATCTTGACTATCAGTGTTTTGAACTCCATATCTGATAGGATGGCTATCTCTTCATCTCTTAGTTCTATTTTTGCAGCTTTGATCTATTCCTTTATTTGAGCCATATTTCTTTGTCTCAGTGCAACTGTTACATTGTAAGGAACAGAGTTTTAGGTATTCACCAGGGTAAGGCAACCCACTTGGCTGCGTTGTGGTTCTGTATGTGGGGGAGGGGCCCGAGAGGGAACAATGCCACTTGCACTGCTCTAGGCTGGCTTTCATTCACTTCCCCCACTACCCACAAGTAAAGTGGGCCTTTCTGGTGCTGATTCCCAAGTGGGTGGTTTTGTGTACATTCTAGGACCCTGTGGGGCTCTCCTACTAACTCTCCTGTGAGGCTTAGAGTTTCTCCCACCACTGCAACCCCCATAGGTTTTTATAGCCAGAGGTTTTGAGACTTTCTTTTACCACACTGGAACCCTGGGTTGAGTGGTCTGTCTTGCTCCCCAGTTGTTCCTCCCGGTTTATCTGTGCACAAATGTGGGACCACCCAGTCCACCAGCTGCTGCCTTGCCCTCTTGCTGAGCACCCTGTCCACCCCAGCTGCCTGTCCCAATTCCTCCTACCAGTCTGAATGAATGTTTCCTTTTTAACTCCTTGATTGTTGGACTTCCATACAGTTCAATTTTCTGGCAGTTTTGGTTGTTTTTTGTTTTTTAATTTGTTGTTGTCCTTTTTTATGGTTGTGCAAGAAGGTAAAGTGTATCTACCTATGCCTCCATCTTGGTCAGAAGACTCTTTGTACAGATTTTGAATATTTCTTGTGAAATTTAGTTTTATAATTTTTTGCTATCGTTAATGTTATCTTTTCTTTCATTAAAGCTTTTCACTGGTTTTGGTTTGTACTTATGAAAGCTGTTGAGCACTATTTATGACTGAACTCAGCCATTTATAAATTCCCCTATTTTTTTCTTATAATATTTTAGTCGATTTTTAAATTTTTTTTATTGTTCAGGTACAGTTGTCTCCATTGTCTCCCTACCACTCTCCCACCCCACTTATTCATACCTCCCACCCTTGATCCTACCCCCCTTTGGCTTTGTCCATGGGTCCTTTATACATGTTCCTTGACAACCATTCCCCTTTTTTCCTCCGTTATCCCCCTCTTCCCTTTCCTCTGGTTACTGCCAGTTTGTTCTTTATTTCAGTGTCTCTGATTATATTTTGCTTGCTTGTTTTTTTTTTTTTTTAGGATTTTATTTATTCATTTAGAGAGCATGGAAGGGAAGGAGAAATAGAAGGTGAGAAACATCAATGTGTGGTTGCCTCCCACATGGCCCCCTACTGGGGACCTGGCCTGCAACCCAGGCATGTGCCCTGACTGGGAATTGAACTAGTGACCCCTTGGTTTGCAGCCCAAGCTCAATCCACTGAGCTACACCAGCCAGGGCTTGCTTGCTTGTTTTGTTGATTATGTTCCACTTTGTATATTCATGTAAGCAAGCATAACTTTTGCAAACAGTAATAATTTTATGTTCTCTTTCAACTATATATGCCTGGTTTTGTCTCTTTTCTAATTGCATTGGCAAATACCTTCAGAACCATGTTTTAAAAGTAATAGTGACAGTGGATACTCTGTCTTTGTTCTAAAAAATAATGTGGATTTTCCCAGTGTGTTTTCTTTAAAAATGGTGCTAGTTTTTAGATAGGAAATGTTAGTGCAAAACATGACCCTATAGAGTAGTTTATTCAGTTTTTTCTCTAACACTTAATTGATATGATTATGTGATTTATCTTTGTTCCTCTAAGTGAATTATATCAGTACAGTTGCTAATGTTGACTCATTTCTCCATTCCTGGAATAAGCCAGTACTATTGGGTTGGCCAAAAAGTCCTTTCAGTGTTTTCCATAAAATAAAAGACACATTTTTCATTTTCACCAGTAGCTTTATTCATTTGGGTATTTCAAGTATGCCAGCTATCTCTTCCATTGTGTAACATAGGTTGTTCTCCATAAATATCCTGATTTCATCACTATCAACTTCAACTGGTCTACCTGACCATGGGGCATTTTGGGTAATGTAAATCTCCAGATTGAGAAATCTCATTTGAGAAGTCTCCAAAACAAAGCTTTACAAACCACTTGTGACACATTCAATCAGTCACAGCACCTTCTCCATATACTGCACAAATCTTTTTGTGTGTTTTGGTTGAGTTTTTACCTTTCTTGAAATAATAAAGCATAATATACTAAAAATATTGCATATTTTCTTCCATTTTGATATCAAAATAGCTATACAAAAATTCACCAGTTTTGATTTTTTTAAAATGCACTCTTGTGTGACAGTTGTCACAACAAAGTCTAACAAAATTGTTTCGAATGAAGTTACAGACAACTAAGCACCATTAGAGCCATCTCACAGAAACAACAACAACCACAACAACAACAAAACCAAAGGATCTTTTTGTCCACTCAGTATTATCCCCACCATGCTCAGTCATTGTCTGGGGACAGCACAGGGAACAGAGCTATAGTTTTGGTATGAACACCTGAGTGGATATGAAGAGGTTGGCAACTGAAGTCTGTTATCAGCTAAGCTCTTCAGACCAGGTTTTCTTGAAGGAAGTTTGAGTACATTTCTGTACCTATCATGAGTAATAAAGGACTAAAAATCAGAAAATTTAAGGTCAAAATCTGTCACTACCAACCAGCTCTCCATGTTATCTTGCACAAATTATGCACACTCTGAATGTTACCTTTTCCCTTGCTTGATAAAGATACACATAATAACAAAGCACATACATTTAAAGTACTTCAGAGAGGTCCTGGCACATAATGTGCAATAAATAGTAGCTGTGCTTTTTATTGTTATTATTAAAAATTCCTTCACAGAGGAGCCCCAGAACCTGGATAGTAGTAATAACAACCATTTACTGAACATTTACTATATTCCAGGTAGTCTGTGAGGGCGAAGGAGACAAGAGATCAGATGGGAAGAGAGAAAGGAAAGAGAAAAAAATGTGGCACTTAATGGTTCTTACTACCTTTAAAAGAAAAGGTTCTCTAGCATTTGCAATTTGCTAGAACAAAAAGAGACTTATGAAGAAGACACAACATTAGTGAAAAAAATCCTTTCTAGATGTGTTAAGTTTATGGAGAATGATAGATAGCAAAGATTTAGGGTGAGATCGATATTCAGAATAGGGGGCACTGGCTGGAGCTTTCATTTGGCTCTATCTCCTGGGTCCCCCTGCTGACAAAATGGGTGAAAGAAGATATGCGGTACCAACAGGAACAGACAGAGCAACGATTTTCACTAAGCAAAAATGGCTTCTGATCTTGTACCTTGCATTTACTAACTTTGAACCATCATTCATTTCCGGGCCCTCATATTTTACCTGGACTGTTCTGAGGAATAAATGAGGTAAGTATAATATATTAAAACACTTGAAACAAAATAGTTGTGTAATAAGCATAGTGATTATTATTATAACATAACTCAAATTTAACAATGACCTAAATTCTACTTATAAAACTGCTGTCAGAAATGCTGTTAATTTTTAATAAGTATAGATAGTGACCAAAAATATTTTCATAAATATTAATCTTAAGGCTCTTGGAAAAAGTCACTTATGCTACAATATTTTCCAATACTTATACTTGGCTCTATTGTAGTTTTGATCTTGTGCTGAAAAAAAATTAAAAGAACATTTTAAATAAATTAATCTTTTTTGATCAAGCTAGATGAAATAATAATTTTAAAATAAATAGACTAATGGGGAAAATGGGGACAATTGTAATTGAACAACAATAAAAAGATGAAATAAATACTCAGCAACTTGACTGGGGGTGTTGAACTCACAATACAGTTTATAGATAATTCAATGTGGAATTGCACACCTGAAATCTGTATAATTTTGTTAATAAGTGTTACACCAATACATTCAAGTTTTAAAAAAGGAAAATGAAATAAATACTCACCCCAAACTACCCCCTTTCTATCTCCTAAGTCACATAAAACAGTTGAAAATATGAGAAACTAAGCCACAAATATCCAGCCATTATAGTAACATGGTCTTTTATCTAAACATAACTCAACATGCAAGGTCTGTCCAGAAAGTATCCGGCCACGTAATATGAAAGATAAAGACATTTATTGAAAAAGATACAAGAAACATTGAACATAGGACAACAACACCTCAGTCCCCTTTGAAGTAGGCACCTGAGGATCTCATACAGTTCTCTCAGAGTCATTAGCAACTACAGCACGTTGTTTCTTCTGCTCTGATAGCAGATGCCGCAGAATGAATTTTGCCAAGACACATTTCATGCCAAGAACCTTCATCAAAATCTCAGACACAGTAGTTTTTGGAATTCCCAGGTCAGCTTCTAGTTCTCACACTGTCAGTCGCTGATCTTTGTTGATTGCAGCCCATACACATTCAACATTCTCAGGTGTTCTATTTGTTGCAGACCTTCCAGAATGTGGATCACTTTCAACAGATTCTTGACCATCTTTGAAGCATTTGTGCCACACTTTTATTTGGGCTGCTCTCACTACTCCAAAAGCTTTCTGAATCATCCAAGTACTTTCCATGTAGGAAAGATCAAGCTTAATGCAAAATTTGACATAGATTCATTGTCTACTCAGTCATTTTGAATGCGACAGCCACTCAGTACACATGCACACTCAGTGGTGTCTACTGCCCCATGACTGGCATAGTGAAGTTGTCATTGTTCATGCATGTGCATTCTAGTCCTTTCTCCTTGACTTGGACACGGTTGTACAAACTGCTTTCATTATATTACCAATGCCTGGATTTTCTCGGACTGGCCTTGTACATGCAACTGACTCTAAACAGTGAATTTGGAGAGATGAAAGTTCCTGTTTCAATGGATGAAATATACTTGCTAATATACATGCTTTTGAAAAATTCTGGATAATGTGAACTTTTTTTGTTAATCTAAAGAGAGATTTCTTCTGATCTGAAAAAATAGCCGTTTGCATGAGAATGTACACCAGCTCTTTAAAAGGCAAAGAACACAGTTGACATAAGATGTTCTTTAAAGTATTTATTGTACAAACTTGTAATTGTTTCAGTTCACATGGAACAACTCCAGCTGTTTTTAAAAATCAACAAACAATAAGCAGAAGGAAGATGGGAAGAAACAACAGCATATTGGTTATGTCCAACTGAGAAACACTGGTTTGCATATATACTATATTAAGCATAATTAAGCACAGAATTAACATCATTTGCAATGTAATAAGGCAGCTGAGACAAATGCAAAAAGGTTTCCAGCATATCGCTTTCATGATTTAAATTGACACTGCTAAGTTATATGTTTACAAAAATATGGAAAATAGGTCAAATAATTTTTTCTAGGTGTGTGTACATAGTCTATGGCTAAAAGTCTGAAGCAATTTTCATCCCATTATTCATTAAGTTTAATAAGTCTTAACTTTCCATGAACCAAGCCTCTCACAGCATGTTGATTAACCTAGAATGGATCCAAAAACAGTCCTAACTCTGAATTTTTGTAGTTAAGACATCATGGGAAAAAGATAAATCTTTCCTGAAGATTATTTACTTTGGGGACCCAAATTTGCAAAAGAGAAAAGTCAAGAACAAATTATTGAATGTGTTCAATGTTTCAAGTACTGAGCAAGCACTTAAAATATATCATTCATTCACTCAGCAAACTCATAATCTTAAATAAGCAAAGCTCCTACTCTTTGACACCCAGGTACTCTATTAAGTGCTGAAGATATAAGGTTTATAAGGATATCACAGTCTGGTGGGAGTAACAGACATGTAAATGCAACTTCAATACAATGAGAAATGCAGGGATAGCACAACATCCTAGAGTGAAGTGGGAGTATGTGGGGGAGAAGAAGTACTTCATGTGTGAAAGAGGAGAGTTAAGAATACCTTCTCAGAGGAGTTAATGACCACTTTACAAATCAAGGATTATTAAAGGTTAACTTTCATAATAATCTCTAATAATCCTCACTAGTAGATAACATAATTATTCCCATTTTATAGATGAGAGAACCAGTGTACTCTGAATCAGAGCTGATAACTGGCAGAACCAAACCTACCTGATCCCAGTGTGATATATTTTCTATTGCCTTTGACAGGTGAGAAAAATAGTCTATATGTGTCTTAAGTCATAAAACTTTTCACCATTACTTATATCATCTAGCAATTCCAACACAATATTCACTTCTTACAATTCTCACCATATTCAGCTAAGAAAATGTAAGTTGGTAACTTATATTTCTGCCATATACTCTTAGAAATTTTCATGAAAACACAGGATATTATGGTTATCACAGAATAGATGTGAAAACCAAGCTCCTTTAAAACCTTTATTAATAAGCGTCTAAAAATATTTCCTTTAATTGACCAAATAATCACATATTTAACCAAGAGGAAGCAGTCTAAAGATCCTCTGGAATAAGAAGTTTATTTACCTCTTCTCGTGATGAAACACAATAGAAATGTCTTGATCTTTTGCCTATCTTCTTAGAAGAATTAGGGGACAGTTTTATTTTCAACCTATTATATTCTCCAACTGAAAGAGGCTGTGTAAGAGCTTCAGGAATTTGAGAGCTGTTCTAAGTAGGAAACACTTCTGTGTGTCTCTTCTTTATAACTCACAAAGAAGACTACTTCTAACACTTCTGGTCACTGATTTGTGGGTTTATTTAACTCAGTTCTCATGCACATTAAGCAAGATTGCTATTCTCCCACTCCCCATTTCAGACAACAATTGCAAACCCAGGTTATCACCTGTGCTTCTGACTTATCAACTGTGAATCGGAATTCCCATGACCCTCACCTCAAGGGTTGATTATTTTGCTAGAGCAGCTCACAAAACTTAGGAAAACAGTTTACTTACTCTTATGTTTATTATAAAAGGATATGAAAAGGGATACAGATGAACATCCAGATGCATAGAGCAAGGTATGTGGGAAGGAGAGTGACGTTTCTGCGCTCTCTCCCAGAGGAATACATTTCCAGCACCACATGCTCAATGACCCAGAAGCGCTCCATACTTGAGGGATTTTATGGAGGTTTTATCACATAGGCATAATTGATCATTAACTCCATTTCTACCCCCCTCATCTTTGTAGAGAATTGGGAGGTGGAGCTAAGAACTCTAAGCTTGTAACCATGGCATGGTCTTTCTGGTGACCAGCCCCCAAGTGTCATCTCATTAGAACAAAAGAAAGAGACCAATACATATACAGTTGACCATTAAACACTTTGTAAAGTATATGATTATCCAACTACTATGCTGCACATCTGAAACAAATACAAAATAATTTTAAATGTGAACTGTAATTGAAAAAAATTTAATATAAAAATACGGTATGGCCAGAGGGAGTGGGGGATGCTGGGTACAAGCAAGCAAAGGGGGAAAAATTGGAATAACTGCAATAGCATAATCTATAAAATATAATTTTAAAAAGTAAAAAAATATTTTCAACTAAATTGATGTGATTTATAAACACTGTGTCTTTCAAAAATGTTTGGCATTTTTTTGGTTTTTATATTTATGACATTTCTCTGAAAACTGTAAAACCTTAAATAATGGAATAATTGCTTTGTATTAATGATAAGATTCCACATTATTTTGAGGTACTCTGAAACAGAATATGCTTATGCAGAAAAAAGATTTAAAAATTATCAACATCTTCCAATCATGTTGGAGGCAGAGGAAGACACACTTCACCTCTTCATGCAACCACAGAAAGAATTACAACTAGATCTCAAAACAAATAACACCCAAAACTGTCATAAAATTGAGCTGTATATAAGTCCAACAACCAAGGATTTAAAGAAGCCACATTCATCCAGATGGGTAGGAGAGGAAGTCGCGGACACAGGTGGAGAGGCATAGTTGCAGACACAGGTGGAGAGGCATAGAGACGCAGTGGCACCAAAAGGCAGCAGCGGAATGGATAGTCCCACATTCATAATATGGTGGATAAAAATCAGGAGGGATACATTGGGAGTGAGCAATCCCAGCCCCAGGCCAGACCACACAGCCCAGCTTTCCAGTGCCAGAAAGGTAAATCTGCATAACTTCTGGCTATAAAAACCAGTGGGAGTTAGGGTGGCAGAAGAAACTGCTGGACTTTCAAGAGACTCTGTTTAAAAGACCCCCATGAACTTAGAACATATGCAAACCCACCCACTCTAGGATTCAGCACCAGGGCAACAAATGGAAGGGTGCCAGTTGCATACAGGAAGTGGGTGAAGTGACTGGAAACAGGGCAAGTGCCAGGCAAACCTCCAGAAGCCAAGCAGCAGCATTGTTCTCTCTCTGAGCCCTCCCCCAACACAGAGCCACAAAGTAGTGAAGTGGGTTGCCCCATCCTGGAGATTACCTAAGACTCTGCTGCAGAACAATTCATAGGTACTGTTTTTGCAACAGGCCACACTATTAAAACAAGGAGTCAAACAGTTCTACCTAATACATAGAAACAAACACAGGGAAGCAACCAAATTGAGGAGACAAAGAAATATGGCCCAAGTGAAAAAAACAGAATAAACCCCCAGAAAAATAACTAAGCAAAATGGAGAAAACCAACCTATCAGATGCAGAGTCCAAAAAACTGGTTATCAGGCTGCTCAAAGAACTCATTGAGTACAGCAAATACATAAAGAAAGAATTGAAGATTACACTAAGTGAAATAAATAAAGAAAAATCCACAGGGAACCAACAGTGAAGGGAAAGAAGCCAGAAATCAAATCAACAATTTGGAACATAAGGAAGAAATAAACATTCAATCAAACCAGAGAGAAGAAACAAGAATTTTAAAAAAAACACACACACACACACAAAGATAGCAAAAGAAGACTTTGGGACACTTCCAAACATGTCAACATTTGAACCATAACAATGCCAGAAGGAGAAGAGGAAGAACAAGAAATTGAAAACTTATTTGAAATGATAATGAAATAAAACTTCCCTATTTTGGTAAACTAAATAGACATCAAAGTCCAGGAAGCACACAGAGTGTCCCAACAAGTTGGACCCAAAGAGGACTACACCAAGACACATAATAATTAAAATGCCAAAGGGTGAAGATAAAGGGAGAATCTTAAAAGCAGCAAGAGAAAAGCAAAGAGTTACCTATGAAGGAGTTCCCATTAGTCTATCAGCTGATTTCTCAAAAGAAACTTTGCAGTCAAGAAGTATTCAAAGTGATGAAAAGCAAGGATTTACACCCTAGATTACTCTACACAGAAAAGCTAAAGGGCAGACAAAGTACTTCCAAGATGAGGTAAAACTAAAGGAGTTCATTACCACTGAGCCACTATTACTTGAAACGTTAAAGGGACTTATCTAAGAAAAAGAAGAAGATCAAAACTATGAACCTTAAAAAGGTAAACTCACAACTGTCAACAACGGAATCTAAAAAACAAAACAACAGACTTCTGGCCAAGAGGGAGGCGTAGGTGGACACTCTGTACCTCCTCCCACAACCAAAATTAAGGACAACAAAGATTTAGAAACAAGAAAACAGCTAGAACTGATAGAAAATTGAACTATATGAAAATCCAACAACCATTCATCCAGACCAGTAAGAGGGGCTGAGTCGCAACTGGAATAAGTGGAGGTTGGTGCACCCAGGCCCGCAGGCAGCAGCGGCTGGCAGATCCCAGGCACACAGGCAGCGGATAGCAGACCCCGGGCATGGGGTGGCAATGGTGCAGACCCAGTGAGGCCCCACAAGGCAGCTGGCTGACCAGGTGGTCCCACATTTGCACGCAGATAATCCAGGTGAAGGGGAAGTGGCAGAAGGGACTGGAATCCAAGGGAGAGCGGAGCAAGTGCCATTGTTCCCTCTCAGAACCCACCCCCACATACAGTGTCACCACCCAGTGACTGGGCTGCCCCACCCTAGGGAACACCTAAGTTTCTGCCCCTCACTGCATAACAGGTGTGACAAAACCAAAAAAAAAAAAAAAAACAAAATGGCTCAAACAGGGGAACAAATCAAAGCCCCAGAGCCAATTCATCTAAGCAACCAAGAGATAGCCAACCTATCAGATGCACAGTTCAAAGCACTGGTGATCAGGATGCTCACAGAATTAGTTGATTTTGCTCACAAATTAGATGAACAAATGAAGGCTACAATAAGTGAAATGAAGAAAAACACACAGGGAACCAATAGTGATGGGAGGAAAACTGGGACTCAAATCAATGGAGTGGACCAGAAGGAAGAAACAACCAAACAGAAAAGAAGGAAGAAACAAGAATTCAAAAAAATGAGGAAAATCTTAGGAACCTCCAGGACATCTTTAAACGTCCCAACATCTGAATTCTAGGGGTACCAGAAGGGGAAGAGGAAGAGCAACAAGTGGAAAACTTGTTTGAACAAATAAAGGAGAACTTCCCCAATTTGGCAAAGGAAATAGAATTCTGGGAAGTCCAGGAAGCTCAGAGAGTCCCAAAGAAGCTGGAACCAAGGAGGAACACACCAAGGCACATCATAATTACGTTAGTCAAGATTAAAATGAAGGAAAGAATTCTAGAAGCAGCTAGAGATAAGGGGACAGTCACCTACAAAAGCATTCCCATCAGACTGTCAGCTGATTTCTCAAAAGAGACCTTGCAGGCAAGAAGGGGCTGGAAAGAGGAATTCCAAGTCATGAAAGTCAAAGACCTACATCCAAGATTGCTCTATCCAGCAAAGCTGTCAGTTAGAATGGAAGGGAAGATAAAGTGCTTCTCAGATAAGGTCAAGTTAAAGGAGTTCATCATCACCAAACCCTTATTATATGAAATGTTAAAGGGACTTATCTAAGAAAAAGAAGATAAAAAATAGGACAGTAAAAAGACAGCAAACTCACAGATATTAACAACCACACCTAAAACAAAAGCAAACTAAGAAACATCTAGAACAGGAGCAGGACCACAGAAATGGAGATCACATGGAGGGTTAGCAACAGGGGAGTGGGAGGAGAAAAGGTACAGAGAATAAGTAGCATAGACAGTGGGTAGAAAATAGGGGGAGGGCAAGATTGTGTAGGAAATGTAGAAGCTAAAGAACTTATGACACATGGACATGAACTAAAGGGGGGAATGTGAGTGGGAGGGGGTGTGCAGGGTGGAGGGGAATGATGGGGGAGAAATGGGACAACTGTAATAGCATAGTTAATAAAATATATTTAAAAAAACAAAAAGCAACAACAACAACAAAAAAACAAGCAAATATACAGAACAGGAACAGAATCATAGGTATGGAGATCATTTGAAGGGTTATCAGCTGGGAGAGGGAAGGGAAAGAAAGGAGGAAGAGGTGCAGGGATTAAGAAGCATAACTGGTAGGTAAAAATAGACTGGGGGATGTTAAGAACAGTATAGGAAATGTGAAGCCAAAGAACTCATATGAAGTGGTGGGGGGTAATTGCAGGCAACTGTACTTGAACAACAATAAAATAATTTTTAAAAAAAGAACTTATATGCGTGACTAATGGTCATGAACTAAGGAAGGGGTATTGCTGGAGGGAATGGTAGTACTGAGTGGAGTGGGGCAAAGGGCAAAAAATTGGGACAGCTATAATAGCATAATCAATAAAATATAGTTTAAAAAAACATTAGCAATGCTACTATGAATTAGGATAATAATAGTTTCCTAGTTCCTTACAACCATTCCTGAACTTTGTCCAGGTCTCTGGAGTCCTGGTCTAGTTCTCTATGCAGTTATCTCTTGCCTTATCTGTAATCTGTTAAAAGCCTTTGTTCAAAGGCAAAAACTCTCCCAAGCAATGCTAATTCTCATTACAGAAAGCGCATATTTCAGAGTGTTTCTATAAATGGAAGAGAAAGCTGCTAATATTGCTAAAAAACACATGTAGTGATGTATGATGGAAACTGTAAACTTTACAACACCAGCAAGTAAACCTGAAACAATGAGTTACTTAGCCTGTCACTACGGAGGTCTCACAATTAGCTCTAATTCATAATTATCAGTGCATTTGGGAAGCATCTTTGTACAAAGTCATCACAATCTTATACAAATAAAATATTTGTATCTATCTGGAAGAAAATGTAGTATGAAGATACTCTCTTACTCAAACAGGAAACTCTGTCAAACTGTGATAGAAACTCAATATGTAAGAATGAGGCGCATAATTGGACAATTGAGGTTTCCATGCATCTGGGCTAACTGCAGCCAGGCTCTGAGAAAAGTTTCCTTGAATAGCAAAACCAAGTGAAAAACCACCTAACAGAGGCTTTATGTGTGCTGAGTGCTCTCTTTGAGAATTCACAGAATGCACATGCCATAAATTGAAGAATGAAAATTTTAAGGACACATAAAATTTACCAATCTTCAGATTTGGCCACTTCAATGCACAGAAGTGAAAAGTGAATATATCATTTTAGTCAACTCAAGCTTTGAGTTGCCCAATGGGTGATTAAGTATGTAAGAGGGTATTAAGATGGAAATTTGTGTTGCTAAAACATAAGACAGGAAATTTCTGATTTTTTTTTTTTTTTTTTAAAGACAGTTGTGAAACAGGCCAGCCTCTGGAATTTGAGGAAAAGTAATCTGTACAGATTTTCCTAAACCTCTCACATGAAAAGTACAGTCTGGCACTCTCAGATTAAGCCTGGCGAAAGCATTTTGAGGAACCACTTGGAAAGCTAGTCTATGTCCCTGCAGTTTGGGGAACTCAGAGGACTAATGCTGGACTCTCATCTGAGAAAACTAAGTGGGGAGAAGGGCAGTGTCTAAAGAGGCCGGTGGAAAGCCAAAGCAGAAAAAAATGTATCAGGTAACCTAAAGTCTCAGAATTTGGGGGATAAAACATGCAGGGGTGTTTCCTGTGAACCTGATGTAGGCCATGTGCAAGAGTGTGAGTGTGCAGTCATCTGAGAATCTGTGTAAGAATGCCTTTGGAGGGAATAACAGATCTCAGCAGAGAGAAGCAGGAGACATCAACAGATCCCATGTGGCCGGAGGAATCTACCAGTGAAGCAGAGATGAATTTGCCAATATCAAGGATCTCTGCAGGTGAGAGATCCCTTGTGATGGGGACTCCAAAGCATTACAATATACAGAGTCTTTTCTTAGTCAAAGAATACAAAGCCTGATGCAGAGCATGAATGCACAGCAGACTTGCAAAAAACTCAAAAGCAGGAGGAATGTAAAAGAACACCCAGCTGACTAGGGAGGACAAAAGATAATGAAGAAACTGATACCAAAGTTTTCAAAAACTACAGTAAGGAAAGCAATCTAAGTTAAATTAAATTAAATCAAGTTAAGTTAAAAAGGATAAAGATATGCTTGAAAGTACCTTTAGAAGTGGTAACTTAGGAAACAGGAGTAAACTGAACGCACTGTTAAAGAATGTGAAGGAAAATTGACCAGGAAACTTCTTGCCAAGGTTTGAAGGAAAAGAACCAGATGGGACAAAGATGGGGGCTTTTTTCATTCTGGCCATCCTGTGGTAAGAGAACCAGGCTACTTGTGCTGTCAGATTGGCAATGACAACTGATATATGTCAGTCTGGAGTGAATAACATGCAAGATGATGAAACGAAGTGATACTTTAATAATAGTAAGTTTCCTCAGAGCACACTCTATGACATCATATTTGCAAATATCATCAAGAATCTTTTTTGATATAATCTACTTAATTTATGGAAAAGACTCATCTTCCAAGTGATCTCAATATCCAAGAGTTTGGGCCACATGTCAAGATTACCCATATGCTATAGAAATAATTTTGTGCGTGTTCTAACAAGAGGCATTTTAGTACTTTACAGGAGTTGGAGACAACATTAAAGAAAGACGAAGTCCAGAATAGGACATTTGACATGACAAAAGACGTGGAGTTTGTAGAAATTGATCCAGGTTATTCTCACTCAAATATCAGGACAGGCTCACAGCATTGAGTGCGGTGAGGTACAGAACTCCAGGTGAAAGTTTCGACTGAAAATACTGAAGTGTTCCAAAGAAAATCTGATGAAACCACTACATTGGTCAGGGAGCTCTAGAAGACCCAAAAGCATCTAAGCACCAGCCCTTCTCTCAACATTATCTGTCTCCTAGGAACCTAATACAGAGAGAATCATCTTGCTGAACAAGTGACCAGTAATCTTGAAGAATTTTACTGCAACTGCAGATGATTTTGTAAGCATATTTAGAGTTTTAAAAAATGAGGACTTTCATTTTTTCCTCCATTATCAACAACAATTTTGGATATTTAACAGGAGATTTTGATGTAACTAAAAAGATGAACTTCGCTAACTCGAGATATTTAAAGCTAATTGGATTTGCCCTGACTGGTGCAGCTCAGTGGGTTGGGCTTTATTCCACAAACCAAAAGGTCACCAGTTCAATTCCTGGTCAGGGCACATCCCTGGATTGCAGGCCAGGTCCCCTATTGATGTTCTTCTCCCTTTCTTTTTCCCTCCCACCCACTTTATCTAAAAATAAATAAAAGGAGAATTCAAATATTAATGGGGGTCATATCAAAAGTACACAGGTTAATGGCCCTGACTAATGTGGCTTAGCGGAATGGGTGCTGGCCTGTGAATCAAAGGGTCGCTGGTTCAATTTCCAGTCAGGGCACATGCCTAGGTTGTGGGTCAGTTCCCCAGTTGGTGGCATGTGAGAGGCAACTAATTGATGTTTCTCTCCCTGCCTTCCTCTCTCTAAAAATAAATAAATAAATGGATAAAAACTAGGGGGGTGGAAATGGGAGGGAGGTGGGGAGGGCTGGGGCGGTGGGCTGGGTTGGGGGTAAAAGACAGAAAACTGAACAACAATTTAAAATATATGTTAAAAAATAAATTAAAAATAAATAAATAAATAAAATATTTTTTAAAAGTATACAGCTTACGTAAGCCCTGGCTGGTGTAGCTCAGTGGATTGAATGCAGGCTGCAAACCATAGGGTCACTGGATCAATTCCCGGTCAGGGCACATGCCTGGGTTGCAGGTCAGGTCCCCAGTGGGGGGCACATGAGAGGCAACCACACATTGATGTTTCTCTCCCTCTTTCTCCTTCCCTTCCCTGCTGTCTAAAAATAAATAAAATAAAACCTTTTTAAAAAGATTAAAAAATGAAATTTCTAAAAAATAAATAAATAAAAATATATAGCTTAAGAAGTGCTTATACATTAAATTTGGGGAAATTTTAGGCTATAATTAATATACCTAATAATAGGTAAAATTAATTGTAGAAAGAAAAGCAAGAGAAAAGAGAAAAGCCTCATTTACCACCACCGGGGATGATTATTAAACTCATTCCTTATTCTGAAAACAGATTCTTAAATAGAACGAGTTAGACATCTACTCTGATGTTTTAGAAGTAATAAAAACTGTTTTTGGAGAAAAATACCAGCTTATAAATATAGAAAATGATAAAAATATAAAATTCTCAACCTGTAATATACCATAAAATAATTGATACTGGAAATAATTGTTATGGACATTCAAATGTTTAGGTAAAATAATTTGGGGCAACAGAATATTTGCATAATGCCCTGCAAATTATTTGCTCATTGCAAATGAAAAAAATTACCTTTATAATGAAGCAATCTTACCATCACCACATTAATCAAATGATTAAATTTAGCATCATCTAACATCCTCCACAAACTGAGGAGTTGAAATACGACCTCATCTATGTCACTCAGCATCATCTATGAACTATTCTTGCCCACAGTGTTTATCCAAAATCAAATGGAGCCTTTAAAACTAACTTCAAGTTTATATTAAACGTATTAAACAAGGGATCACATTAGTACATAATTTCACAAGCAAACAGCCAGGATATGGGCCATTTTATAAGGCAGATGGTTTAATCTCCTCAAAAATACTTGTCAAGAAAATGAGAGGGAGTTATTCTTAGATTAAAAGTGATAAAAGAGCATAAAAAGATAAATGTAATGTGTACAATTTGATGGGGTTCTAGTCCAGAATGAAGTGACTTTGGGGAAAATTGTGAAACATAAAGATTGATTTTAATTTATGTTGGAACTTAGATTTTGGGGGTTTGATCCTTGTGTTAGGGTTATGTAAGAAAACATACTTATTTTTAGGAGAGTCAGGCTGAAGTCTTCAGGAGTGAAGTGTCACAATGCCTATATCTTACTTTCAAATGCACAGGAAGGAAAAACATTTGGCGAAATGCCAAGCATTGATGAATCTAGGTGGTGGGGGTATGGGGTCTTACTACACCGTTTTTTTTTTTTTTTCAACTCTTGGGGCATGTTTGGCATTATTTTCATAACAGCACTTTGCAAACTGGAAGAAAATATTTGCAACTCATATCTGATAAGGGATTTGTACCCAGAATATATAAAGAACTCCTACAACTCAACAATAAAAGGACAAGTTACCTGATTTTAAAATGGTCAAAAGATTTAAACAGGCAGTTCTCCAAAGAAGATATATGAATGGCCAACAAGCGCATGAAACAAAATTTAACATTATTAGTCATTTAGGAACTACAAATCAACGCTATTTTCCACCTATTCAGGATGGCTAAAATAAGAAAGACTGGAAAATGTGGTGAGATATGGAGAAACTGGAGCCCTCATACATTGCTAGTGGAATTATAAAAAAGTGCAGCCACTTTGCTAAACAGATTAGCAGTTTCTCAAAATGTTAAACATAGAGTTACGATGAGAATTGGCAATACAATTTCCAGCTATATGCCCAAGAGAAATGAAAACCGACATCCATACAAAAACTTAAACACAGATGTTTATAGTAATAGCATCATTCATAAAGCTGAAAGTAAAAAAATCCAAATGTCATTAATGGAAGAATATATAAGCAAAAGGTGATATGGTCATACAATGAAATATTATTCAGTAATAAAAAATAAAATATTGATATATTTTAATTAAAAATAATTTTTATTACATATAATTTATTGCAGTAAAATTCACAAATTTTACTCTGTAGTTCTGTGAGTTTTGATATGTGTATATCTGTGTGACCACCACCACAATCAGGATATAAAACAGCTTGATCCTACCCCAAAATTCATGCCCTTTTTTGCATTATTTAAACCCTATCTCTGTGTAATGCAACACTAATGTGATTTCTATCACCTAAGATTAGTTTTGCCTGTTGTAGAATGTCATATGAATTGAATTATACATATGTACCCATTTATATCTTCCTTCTTTCTCTCAGAATAATATTTATGAAATTCATCCATGTTTTTTCTTGTATCTTTAGTTTGTTTCTTTTTGTTGATCAGCAGTTGGTATGGGAATTATATATCAATAAAAAGTGTTTAAAAAAAAAAAGCTTTGAGGAAATATGTAACTGCTCACCCTAGAGACTTACAAGCCTGCCCTTGAGAAAGTTAGTCAAATAAAAACTTTCCTGTCTCCCTTACTTGTCTTCCCTCACCATGTAGCATTCCCCAGGAGTCTAAAACCCCAAGTAGATAGCTGAATATGAGAAAATAGGCCAACCATGTACCTCTTTTTGACTTTAGGCTTTCCTGCCTGAAACAAACCTTAGGAAAAGGGAGGAAAACTCACAGTTTTATATCAAGTTTGAAATCTGTACTATTAAATGGAATTGAACATGTTAACTTCTGGACTCTATTACCCGTGAATGATCAGAAATATTTTAGTGCAACCAAAATTTCATTCAGGGGAAGGGAAAGGAGAAATTTTAATGAACAGATATAATGGAGTAATGGAAGACAGATTAGTAAAATAACTGAAGATCAATTACGATTATGTCCTGTAGGTCATACTGTATCAGTGTACCAGTGGCAAATGAAAGATACAGCTGACAATTCAGATGTTAATAGAACAAAATACAATAGTCTTTTACTAGACTTACTCTGAAATACTTTTCTGCAACTCTTGGTTGTAATTGTTCTTCCCAGACTAGCTGAAGTCAGTCTCTCTAATTAATTTTGCAACAATAAAACATATACTTAGTGTGATGATGATGTATACTAACATGTATTTTAATAAATGAATGATCAGATATTAAAATGCATCTTTTGGAACTTTCAGTCAAGATGGTTGCATAGGTAAACATGGCATGCCTCCTCACACAACCACATCAAAATTACAACTAAAATATAGAACACCCATCATTCAGAACCATCCAAAATAGAGTGGAATGGAAGTTCAACAACTACAGAATTAAAGAAACCACATCCATCCAGACTTGTAGCAGGGGCAGAGATGCAGATTGGGCAGGTCCCCATGTGGTGGATAAAAATTAGGGAGGGATATCTAGAACGAGGGTTTCCAGCCATGCACCAAGCCCCCTAGCTCAGGGTTCTAGTGCCAGGAAGATAAGCCCCCATAACTTCTGTCTGCAAAAACCAGAGGGGATTGAGTCAGTGGAAGAAGCCTTTGGAATCCCAAGCAGTTCCTCTTCAAGAACCCACACATGGACTTAATCAGACGCACTCCCGCTAAACTTCAGCATTGGTGTAGAAGCTTGAAAGGCACCCATGGCATACAAGAAGAAACAGAAGTATCTGGCATTAAGGCAAGAGCTGAGGGACAGCTTTTTCCCAGACAGGAAGGTGGGCAAGGCCACTATCCTTTTTCAGAGCCCTTTCCCCACAGAACCACAGATCCAGCAGGCCAGTGCCATATCTGAGACTCCATCAACCTGGCTAACACAGTTTGCCCTGTGCTGGAGAACCTCAAACACCTGTCCCACCCAACTTAAGGGCCCACCCAAACTGTTTTTCCATATGAATGGCTGGTCTTGCTCATGTTTCACAACTTCCTAAATCCTCTCAAGCAGGTCGCCTTTGTGAACCCCTAGCCCCCATACCTCTTGCTAAGGGGCCCCATCCCAGCACTAGCAGCAACCAGCCTAGATTCATAGCTTGGCTTCATCTGGGAATCTCCAAGTCCAGCCCAAATAGCAGCCATCTCAGATTCCTTTATAGCTCAACCAGGGCGGCCCCAGGCAAAACATAGGTGGTGGCTGACCTTAACCTGCACCACCTGGGAAATTCCAGAGCCTGCACACCGAGTGAACAGCTACAGACCACATCAGGGCACCACTATCCTGCCCCTGCACAGCTGATCCTCCACAGAGGGTGGAGGTTAGTGATCAGTGGTCACAGGCAGTTTTTGCAGGTGACTGGCCTGGGTAAATCCCTGCCTTTGACCTGCTAACAGCAATCAAAGGTCAACTACAGAGGAGGGTGTACTCGGCACACACAAAAGGTGCATCTTGAGTATCCAGCTTTGGTGATAGTTGAGGCTGTGCCACTGGACCCTACAGGATACCTACTATGTTAGGCTACACTACTAAGACAGGGAGTCATAGCAGCTCCACCTAATACATAGAAACAAACACAGGGAGGCTCCCAAAATGAGAAGACAAAGAAACATGGCTCAAATGAAAAAACAGATCAAAACTCCAGAAAAACAGTTGAACAAAATGGAGATAAATTATCTAACAGATGCAGAGTTTAAAACACTGTTTATAAGGATGTTCAAAGAACTTTGTGAGGACCTCAACAGCATAAAAAATATCCAGTCATAAACAAAGTTTACACTAATTGAAGTGAAGAACAATTTACAGGGAAACAACCACAGAGTGGATGAAGCCAAGAATCAAATCAATTATTTGGAATATTGGGAAGCAAAAAACAACCAATCGGAACAACAAGAAAGAAGAAGAATAAAAAAACAGAGATAATGTAAGCCAGCCTCTGGGACAATTTCAAATGATCCAACATTCACATCATAGGGGTTACCAGAAGGAGAAGAAAAAGGGTGAGAAATTGGAAATCTTTTTGAAAAAAATAATGAAAGAAAACTCCCCTATTTTGGCGAAGGAAATAGACATGTGAGAGTTCCAAACAAGGTAGATGCAAAGAGGCCCAATCCAAGTCATATCATAATTAAAATGCCAAAGGTTAAAGATAAACAATTTTAAAAGCAGCAAGAGAAAAGCAGTTAGTTACCTGCAAGGGGATTTACATAAGATTGTCCGCTGAGTTCTCAAAAGAAACTTTGCAGCCTTGAAGGGATTGGTGAGAAATATTCAAAGTCGTGAAAACCAGGGACCAACAGCCAAGATTGCTGTACCCAGAAAAGCTCTCATTTAGACTATTAGGGCAGATAAAGAGCTTCCCAGACAAGAAAAAACCTAAAGGACTTCATCATCACCAAACCATTATTATGTGAAATGTTAAAGGGACTTATTTAAGATAAAGAAACTCAAAACTAGGCCAGGGAAGTCGCATCCCTTTGTTCTTGGGAAGGAGTTTTGTAGGAAAAAAATGCGGTGAGGGTCATGTGGCGATCGGGTATTGGTGAGTAAGGGGGGATGCAGGTGGGGTGAGATATTACGTGACTTTTGGGGGGAAGTTTGGCTTCAGGTTTCAGCTTCTTTGCGTGGGAACTGGCACAGCCTCCTTTGTCTTCCCCACCAAACTTACAAATTCTAATATGATATTTAATCAGTTGTGACTGAACTCTACTACTACAATTTTACTCTTACAACTTAGACAAAAATTAAAGTATGTAAAAAATTTAATCTTTTCATCCTTATCAATTAGCAAAGTGGTCAACAAATATTATAAACTAGGCCTGGCTGGTGTGGCTCAGTGGATTGAGTGCCAGCCAGCCTGTGAACTGGAAGGCCACTGGTTTGATTCCCAGTCAGGGCACATGCCTGGGTTTCAGGCCAGGTCCCCATGTGGGAGCATATGAGAGGCAACCAATCCATATATTTCTCACACATCGATGCTTCCCTTCCTCTTTCTCCCTTCCTGCTCTCTAAATGTGAACAAATAAAAATCTTTAAAAAAATTAGAAACGAAAACAAACAAACAAAAAAAACACAATTGAATCTAAAAAACAAACTAAGGAAACAGAAGAACAGAGACAGAATCATGGATACAGAGAGGATTTTTATGGTTACCAGGTGGGAGGGGGGTGTGGGGGAATAGGTGACAAGGTGAAAGGATTGGGAATTACAAATAGGTAGTTACAGAACAGCCATGGGGATGTAAAATACAACATAGGAAATGGAGTAGCCAAAGAACCTACACATGACACATGGGCATAATCAATGGTGGGGGGATTGCCTGAGGAAGTGGCAAGGGGTGCTGGGTGGAGGGAGGTATTGGGAAAGAAATTAGGACAACTATGATAGTATAATCAATAAAATAAAAAAGGATAAGGAAATGAATCTTTTGGATAGCATAAACCTTTTTACATTTTGGTATTTCTTCTATCAATTTCAAAAGGGAAGTTTTTTTCTAAATAAAGATTATATTTGAAACCTCTATGATCCTATTACCAAATGTAACCCCAATACAATTTTTTTTAAATATAATAATGATTAGAACAGCATATGCAAATTGCTATAGAGGGAGAAGGTGGTATAGTGAAAAAAATCTGCTGCTGAACAAGGTAGATTGGGTTCAGATCCTGCCTCTGATTCCTAAGAGAGTGCCTTGGGCCAATTCTCAGTCTCTCTGACTCAGCTGTATTTCCTGGAAGCGGAACAGTCCTTGTTTAGTTCTGTCCTGTGTAGTTCTGGTTACAGACTTTTTTGTCTCAGAAATATTTTTATATTTTTGCAGGTAATATATTTATTACTCCACTGAGAAGTAAAATTAATATATGTTTTCTCATGACCCATCAACCAGCACAGAGTAAGCAATATCATAGGCCCTAAGCCAATTTATTAGCTTACTTTGACATAATATTTCTTTCTGCCATTTAATGTTTTGTTTAGCAGTGTGAACTCTTAATGGCTGATGAACAACAAGCAAATTGGTAAGTGTTGATGCTGCAAGATAGTAAGGCAGAGTTTGATGGTATGTGAGCACATTTTATGGTATGCAATCACCTTCATAAAACTAATGGTAGTAACTAATGGTAAAGCTTAACAGTCATTCAGGGGTTGGTGGAGGCCCTTTGACATGAAGGTCATCTTAAATAGCCTTGGAGGAAGTGACCAACAATTGTTTGTATGGTAGCCTACAGAAATTATTCCTAGAGATATGTCACAACTTCTGATTTGAAAAGAAGCAAATGGTGATTGCCAATTTAAGATATTAGGAAAAGCATTCCTATGACACTTTGCTGTACAGATTCCATATAGTCCAGATTCACTTAGCTTTTCCACATCAAATGGGATTACTGTGTGCTAAAGGGGATTTGTTTGTAGTAATTTTTATAGTGCACTGTAGTGTGCATTAAATGAGATAGTCTACAAAATACCCAACCTAACGTCTGGCACATAGTATGTTCTCAGAAAAACTCTCCCTTCCCTATAATAAAAGATTTGGTCAAGAGTTATGACAGGAAACAGAGAAACAAAGACTGAAGGGGCCTAACACAATCTAAAGAATCAGATGACATATGAGATAAATTCTAAAGAATAAATAAGAGTTTACTTAGTAAAAAGCTGAGTGACAGAATTCTTTGGGTGTAGAGAGAACAGCGTGAGCTATGGATGGAATCTGAGAGCAATGAACATGAGACAACTGCAAGTAGATCTGAATGGCTGTACAAGTGGTAATGAAGAAATGAGAAGGAAAAAATAGACTAAGGTAAGATAAAGAGTATTGGGTCTTATTCAGAAGGGCCTGAGGAATGGTGGAAATATGGTAAGTGGGGATGATCAGGTTCATGTTGAACACTGGCTACAGGCTGGAGATTGTACTGAAGAGGAAAACATTGGACACTGAGAAGTCTATAATCCAGGTAAGATATAAGGAAGGCCCTTATTTAAGGTGGTGTGAGTAGTTTGGAGAAAGAAGAGATATCATACAAAGAATATTGGAATAGAATCACCATAATTCCATGCCTGATTGTATATAAGAGATGAGGGAGAGGCCAAGCATGACCTCAGGATTCTGCTCATTCTACTGAGTTGATAGATGCAGAATCTATTGAGAATGCAGGATAAATCATTTGCATATGGTTGGAATTCGCAGGTATATACCAGTCTTATTTACTCTGTGTTGTCTTCTCTGTGATTCCATAGGCTCTGTTTGCCTCTCTTATTCCTAAGATACCTAAGATACCCAATTTTATCAATTGGATGTAATTTCTCGGTATAGTTCTCTAACTATACTGTTCCAAGCTCTGTGGCATGAAGGTCAACAGCTATTGCCCTCCTTCCTGTTAACAGAACACCAGTTTTATTAAGGATGATAATGTATTGAACCACATATGATCCATCATGACTGATAAACAAATCATGGAGATCTCACTGAATTTTGCCATATAGTTTCCCAACTTTGCATGAAGCTGGCTATAACATTTTTCTTGCAACTAAATGTAAAGGAGGTGGCTCTCTCTGGACCATGTCCATGACATTCCTTCCCTCTCAGGTGCGCATCTTTACTGTTCTCTCCTAAACTCTAACGGTCTCCATGAGACTTGCAGCTAGGGGGCACTAGGCAGCAGCAGCTGGTCCCAAGCTTACCACATTGAGCCTGTCCCCAAGGCCCCCGTTTTCTGACTTTTCAGTGAGCTAATAGCAGCTCTGCCATGGCTCACTTCTTTGTATAATGTCTCTGGAGAACCAGAGCAGCCCCACCTAGGCTTTCTCCTGTTGCTTCTTCTACCCCCAGCCCTTCTTTTGTTTCACTATCCCCAAATGTACTCTCAAATAATAAATGTACTCTCAAAATAAAAAATATATATAAGGAAAAAAATTTCAATTAAAGGAAAATTTATTAGGAGGTTTCCAGCAAACTTTTTCCTCCTGTATTAGTCATCTTGGGCTTCCATAACTAAACAACAGAAATTTCCTTTTTCACTGTTCTAGAGGCTGGAAGTCCAAGATCAGATGTTGGCTGACTGCATCTCTGGTGTTAGCTTTCAGTCAGCCACTTTTTCACTGTATTCTCACATGGTGGAGAGAAAAAGGGAGTGATCTCTCTCTTTTTTATATAAGGCTTCCAATTCTATCACATTAGGACCCCGTTGCTTTCAGAAGGTTTAATTCACTTTTGCTTTGTTTCCATTTTCTTTTTAAAAAATTTCTATAGAATTTATTAGGATGACTTTGGTTAATAAAATTATATAGGTTTCAGGCATACCATTCTATAATACATGAGCTGTATATTGCGTTGTGTGTTCCCCACCCCAAGTCAGGTCTGTCAACGTTTATCCTCCCTTTACCCTCTTCTACCTGCCCCCACCCAACTTTCCCTCTGATAATCACCATACTGTTCTCTGTGTCTCTGAGTTTTTTTCTTAATCCCTCCATTTACTTCACCCAGCCCTCCAGCCCCTTCCCCTCTGACAACTGTCAGTCTGTTCTCTGTATCTATGGGTCTGTGTCTATTTTATTTGTTTGTTTATTTTGTTCATGAGATTCCAGAAATAACCCAATTCTTTTAATTTCATTTAACCTTAATTACTTCTTAAAAACCCCATCTCCAAATAAAATCATGTTGGCAGTTAAAGTGTCAACACAGTAATTTTAAGGCAACACAACTCAGTCCATAACACCTCCTAAAAAAGAAACACTTTCCCCCAACATGTCCCTTTTCATTCCTGCTTGAAATGTTAATGTGAGGATGATGCTTAAAGCTGCAGGAGCCTTGGTGTCAGCATAATAAAACAAGTGAAAGCCAATATGCTCATAACAGCAGAGCAGAAAGACATAACATACTGGTCTCTCAATAGGCTGTTAAGTCTCCACCCCCAGCTGGGAACTACCTACCCTCCAGATTGTTGATTACCTAACATAACGAAAGATGATGACTGACAAAGCCATTGGGTGTTCTGATATCTACATCTGAAAACATCCCTAAATTTTACAAGTGTCAAAATCTACACCTCCAACTTTGAAGGCAAGAATCAGGGGCTTAGAATCCTTCGTGTTGGACTTCAACTAACTTGTTGACATGATTCTTATGTCCCTTTTCCATGTACATTTCTCTAAATTTACCTCCAGAAGACTGCATGGAAACCTCTATCCTAGTATGCCCTGAGCATATTTAGTAAGCCCTGAGGCAGAAATTGGCACCTTTTCAGAGTGAGTATGGGAGATGGTCTTGCTTCTCCACAATGGCTGAAAATCACAGGAGTCAAGCACCTTTATAAACTAACCATGTCTGTTGCCCTACTTTATGACAAAATGACTACATCTGTAAGGTTAAAATGTAGGACTTCTTGTCAAGATGGTGGCATGGGCACACATGACTTGCCTCTTCACATAAACACATGAAAATTACAACTACAATATAGAACGATCATCACTAAGGAATGTCAGAAATCAAGCCATATGGAAGTCTGACAACTACAAAATTGAGTTGAATGGAAGACTGACAACTAAGAATTAAAAAAACCACAACCACCCAGACTGGTAGGAGGGGTGCAGATGAGGAACAGCCTGGTCCCACTGTTACAGAGCAACAGAAAGGTCCGTTATTGTCTGCCGCCTTTTGGAAAGATGTCTCTCAAAGCCAGAGATTTGTGAAAAGGAAAGGAAATGTTTATTTAATGCTATACAGAGTTAAAGTAGCAACCTAACGTCTCCATTAAAATATCAAAGTCCTTCAGGATACCCACAGACACCCACAGTGCTTCCTATCTCCCTCTGCCCTAAGTCAGGGTACCGTA
>PVKU01009883.1:31682-54307 GCA_004027475.1 Anoura caudifer | reverse complement strand
TACACTGTTGGTGGGACTGCAGACTGGTACAGCCACTATGGAAAGCAATATGGAATTTTCTAAGAAAACTAAAAATGGACCTACCTTTTGATCCAACAATTCCACTGCTAGGATTATATCCTGGAAACCGTGAAACACCAACCCAAAGGATCCTATGCACCCCAATGTTCATAGCAGCACAATTTACAATAGCCAAGGGTTGGAAGCAACCTAGGTGCCCATCAATAAATGAATGGATCAAGAAACTATGGTACATTTACACAATGGAATTCTATGCAGCAGAAAGAAAGAAGGAGCTCCTACCCTTCGTGACAGCATGTTTGGAACTGGAGAGCATTATGCTAAGCGAAATAAGCCAGGAGGTGAGAGACAAATACCATATGATCTCACCTCTAACAGGAACCTAATAAAAAAAAACCAAACAAGCATAATATAATCAAAGACACTGAAATTGAGAACAAGAGAGGAGAGGGATAGGAATATCCAGGGAAAAGGGGAAGGGATTAGAGCAACAAGTATGAAAGACATATGGACAAAAGCTAGGGGGGGGTGGAAATGGAAGGAAGCTGGGAAGGGCTGGGGCGGAGGGACGGGATGGGAGTAGAAAACAGAAAACTGTATAAGAACAACAATTAAAATAAAATTTAATAAAAAAAAAGAAAACTTCCCTAATTTGATGAGATCAAAAGTCACACAAATCAAGGAAACACACAGAGTCCCAATCAACATGAAAGCAAAGAGGCCCACTTCAAGACACATCATAATTAAAATGGCAAAATTCCCAGACAAAGAGAGAATCTTAAAGGCAGCAAGGGAGAAAAAGGAAGTAACATACAAGGGAGCCTCAATAAGGTTAGCAGCTGACTTCTCAGTGGAAATGCTCCAAGCCAGAAGAAAATGGCAAGAAATATTGCAAATAATGAGAACTGAAGGCCTGCAACCAAGACTACTTTACCCCGTAAGGCTTTTAATCAAGATAGAAGACCAAATAAGGAGCTTCCCAAACAAAAGAAGTCCAAAGGAATACACTTCCATCAAACCAGTTCTGCAAGAGGTGCTAAAGGGACTGCTTTATGGAAAGGATTGAAAACAGAGAGAGAGAAACACAAGCATGAAGATGGCAATGGATAAGTACCTATCAATAATAACCTTAAATGTAAGTGGACTAAATGCTAAATCAAAAGACAGAATAGCAGAATGGATAACAAAGCATGACCCACATTTATACTGCCTACAAGAGACCCATCTCAGGACAAAAGACTTGCACAGACTCAAAGTGAAGGGCTGGAAACAAATTTTCCAAGCAAATGGACAGAAAAAAAAGTCAGGGTAGCAATACTGATATCAGACAAAATACACTTTAAAAGAAGAGCCATAAAGAGAGACCTAGAAGGTCACTTCATAATACTCAAGGGAAGAATCCACCAAGAAGATATAAATATTGTAAATATATATGCACCCAACATAATAGCACCTAAATACATCAAGAAAATCTTAGCGGATTTCAAGAAAGATATTGACAGCAGCACAATTATAGCACAGGATTTTAACATCCCACTGTCAAAAATGGAGAGATCTTCTAAACAAAATATCAACAAAGATATTGTGGCATTGAACAATACTCTAGGTGAAATGGAGTTAACTGATTTATATAGAGCCCTTCATCCCAAAGAGATTAAATACACATTCTTTTCAAATGCACATGGAACATTTTCAAAGATAGACAACATGATAGGACATAAAACAAGCCTCAGGAAATTCAAGAAAATTGAAATCACACCAAGCATTTTCTCCAAAAACAGGGGACTGAAACTAGAAACCAACCCCAAGGAGAAGAACACAAAGTCCTCAAAATCACGGTGATTGAATAGCATGTTATTAAACAATGAATGGGTCAAGAATGAAATCAGGGAGGAAATCCAAAAGTTTCTGGAAACAAATGAAAATGAACTCAGAATGACCCAAAACTTATGGGACACAGCAAAGGCAGTCCTCAGAGGAACGTTCATAGTCATACAGGCTTACCTAAAAAAGATAGAAACATCTCAAACAAACAACTTAACTCTATGCCTACAAGAAGTAGAGGAACAATAACAAAGACAGCCCAGAGCAAGTAGAAGGAAGGAAATAACTAAGATTGCAGCATAATTAAATGACATAGAGAATAAAAGCACAATTCTAAGGATAATGAATCCAGGAGCTGGGTCTTTGAAAAGATAAACAAAATTGACAAGCCTTTAAGCAGGCTCATCAAGAAAAAAAGAGAGAGGACCCAAATAAACACAATCAGAAATGAAAGAGGATAGATTACAACTGACACCACAGAAATACAAAGGATTGTAAGAAATTACTGTGAAGAACTGTATGCCAAGATATTTGAAACCTAGGTGAAATGGACAACTTTCTAGAAAAATATAACCTTCCAAAACTCAATGAAGAAGAAGCAGAAAGCCTGAACAGACCAATAACAGCAGATGAAATAGAAGCAGTAATCAAAAAACTCCCAACACACAAAAGCCCAGGACCATATGCTTTCACAGGAGAATTTTACAAAGCATTTAAGGAAGAGCTAACCCCTATCCTTCACAAACTTTTTGAAAAAATCCAAAATGATGGAAGACTACCAAACTCTTTTTATGAAGCCAGCATTATTCTAATCCCCAAACTAGATAAAGACATAACAAGGAAAGAAAACTTTAGGCCCATATCGCTGATGAACATAGACGCTGAAATCCTCTATAAAATACTGGCAAACCGCATCCAACAATACATTAAAAAGATCATACATCATGACCAAGTGGGATTCATCCCAGGGATGCAAGGATGGTTCAACATATGCAAATCAGTAAATGTAATACATCACATAAACAAAAGCAAAGACAAAAATCACATGATCATATCAATAGATGCAGCAAAAGCATTTGATAAGGTACAGCACCCATTTATGATAAAAACACTCAGCAAAGAGGGAATTGAGGGAACATTCCTCAACATAATTAAGGCCATATATGAGAGACCTACAGCCAACTTCATACTCAACGGGCAAAAACTAAAATCTTTTCCTCTAAGATCAGGAACAAGACAACGTTGTCCACTTTCACCACTTCTATTCAATACAGCATTGGATGTATTAGCCACAGCAATCAGACAAGAAATGAAATAAAAGGCACCTAAATTGGAAAGGAGGAAATGAAACTATCATTGTTTGCAGATGACATGATAATGTACATAGAAAATCCAACAGACTTGGCCAAAAAGCTGCTCAACCTAATAATGTATTTGGCCAAAGCCAGATAAAAAGTCAATATCCAGAAATCAAAGGCATTTTTGTATTCCAACACTGAAACCGCAGAAGCAGAAATCAAGAAAAAAAACCCATTCGATATAGCAAAAATAAAAATAAAATTTCCAGAAATAAACCTAAGGAAGGAGGTAAAAGACCTTTATGCAGTAAACTACACAACACTGAAGAATGAAATCAAGGAAGACACAAGCACATGGAAACATATACCATGTTCATGGATCGGAAGAATTTACATCATCAAAATGTCCATACTACCCAAAGCAATTTACAGATTCAATGCAATATCTATTAAAGTACCAATGGCATATTTGACAGACACAGAAAAAACACTTCCAAAATTTATATGGAACCATAAGCAACCTTGAATAGATGCAGCAATTTTGAGAAAGAAGAGCAAAGTAGGAGGGATCACTATACCTGACACCAAACTGTATTACAAGGCCACTGTAATCAAAACAGCCAGTACTGGCATAAAAACAGGCACATGGACCAGTGCAATAGAACAGAGAGCCCAGAAATAACCCCAACTCTCTGCAGTCAATAAATATTCAAAAAAGTAGGCAGAAACATAAAATGGAGTAAAAATGTCCTCTTCAACAAATGGTGTTTGGAGAACTGGACAGTTACATGCCAAAAAATGAAACTTGAACACCAACTTACACCATACACAAAAATAAATTCAATGTGGATAAAACATTGAAATATAAGCTGTGACATCATTACAGTCCTAGAGGAGAACATAGGGAGGAAAATCTCTGATATTTCACGCAATAACATTTTCAGTAATATGCCCCCTAGAACAAGGGACAAAAAGGAGAGAATAAACAAATCAGATCTCATGAAAATACAAAGCTTCTGAACAGCTAAAGGAAACGGTATTAAAACTAAAAAAAGAGATCCAACTGTATGGGAAAACATATTTGCCAATGATACCTCAGAAAAGGCTTTAAACTCCAAAATATATAAAACTGTTGCATGACTCCACTCTAAGAAGAAATGCAACCCAATTGAAAAATGGGCAAAGGACTTGAACAGACACTTCTCCAAGGAGGACATACAGAAGATCCAGAGACACCTGAAGAGATGCTCAGTATAGCTATGTATCAGAGAGATGCAAATTAAAACCACAATGAGATACCACTTCACACTAGTCAAAATGGCCATCATAAACGAAGCAACAAACAAACAGTATTGTAGAGATTGTGGAGAAAAGGGGACCCTAGTGCACTTTCGGTGGGGTTGCAAACTGATACAAGCACTATGGAAAGTAGTATGGAATTTTCTAAGAAAACTAAAAATGGAACTGCCTTTTGACCCAGCAATCCCACTGGTAGGATTATATCCTAAGACCAATCCTAAAGAACCTATGCACGCCAATGTTCATAGCAGCACAATTTACAATAGCCAAGTGTTAATGAACGGATCAAGAAACTATGGTACATTTACACAATGGAATTCTATGCAGCAGAAAGAAAGAAGGAGCTCTTACACTTTGGGACAACATGAATGGAACTGGAGAGCATTATGCTAAGCGAAATAAGCCAGAAGGTGAAAGACAAATACCATATGATCTCACCTTTAACAGGAACCTAATCAAAAAAACAAACAAACAAGTGTAATATAACCAAAGACACTGAAATTGAGAACAGGCTGACAGTCATGAGAGGGGAGGGAATTTCAGGGGAATAGGGGAAGAGTTTAGAACAACATGTATAAAAGACACATGGACAAAAACTAGGGGAGGTGGAAATGGGAGGGAGGTGGGGAAGGCTGGGGCAGTGGGCAGGGATGGGAGTAAAAACAGAAAACTCTACAAGAACAACAATTAAAATTTTTAAAAAAGCATAACTGAAAGCACACATTCTTCCTGATTGTGCCATCAACCTTGCTCCCAGTGAGGAGAACAGTACCTTGCATGACCAAGTGGCTTGTCAGAGTAAATACAAAGTTACCAAATAATAAATGTGGTTGTAGAAGAAAATTTTTTGACCTTTCATTTTTTATTCACTCGTGGGCCATTGACCTCTCAGGAACACTGATGAACAATTAGGAATGATTTAGGAAATCTTTGGAAAGCAATGATTCCTCCCATAGATCTTAAAGCTCCAAGGATCCTTAACCAAAAGTAAGTTATAATAGCAGTTAATACACTGGTATGTCTGAATGCATTCCAGGCATATGGCCCATGTCATGTAGTTCTCATGAAAAGCTAAGTGGTAGGTATTTATTTTTTCTATTTTATATATGAGGAAGTTGAGGCTTAAGAGGACTGAAATCATTGTACTGTGTCACCCCACTGGGAAGTGATGAAGATACTCTGAATCAAGCTTTTTCTAATGGAGTTAGAGAAGCTGCTCCTACTAAATGTTAAGGCAACTGACCTGTGGGTACATCCAGCCCTCTGAAGGGGTGAGATCCTTGGTCTAGCATCTTCCAGAGGATTCTAGAGGCTAGGGTTATGTGCATGGAATGCTACATAAAGACTCTTCAAGATGTCTATTTATGAGTGGTACCTAATGGCAAGGTCTTTGCAGATGTAATTGGGGATCTTAACACAGGGAAATGGTCCAATATTATTTGGGAAGATACCCAATATGATCAGAAGTATTCTTTTTTAAATTTTAATTTATTTTAACTATTGTTCAAGTACAGTTTTCTGCCTTTTCCCCCATCACAGTCCACCATCACCTTGTTTTTGTCCATGTGTCCTTTATACTTGTTCCTGCAAACCATTCCCCTTTTCCTCTGAAATTCCCTCCCCGCTACCCTTTGGTCACTGTCAGTCTGTTCTCAGTTTCAATGTCTTTGGTTATATTTTGCTTCCTTGTTTGTTCTGTTGATTAGGTTCCTGTTAAAGGTGAGATCATATGGTATTTGTCTTTCATCTTTTGGCTTATTTTGCTCAGCATATTGCTTTCCAGTTACATCCATGCTGTTGCAAAGAGTAGGAGCTCCTTCTTTCTTTCTGCTGCATAGAATTCCATTGTGTTAATGTACCATAGTTTTTTGACCTACTCATTTGATGATGAGCACCTAGGTTGCTTCCAGCACCTGGCTATTGTAAATTGTGCTCCTATGAACATTGGGGTGCATAGGTTCTTTAGGATTGGTGTTTCAGGGTTCTTAGGATATAATCCTAGTAGTGGAATTGCTGGGTCAAAAGGTAGGTTAATTTTTAGTTTTCTTAGAAAATTTCATACTGCTTTCCATAGTGGTTGTACCAGTCTGCAACCCCACCAACAGTGCACTAGGGTTCCCTTTTCTCTACAAGCTCTCCAACACTTGTTGTTTGTTGCTTTGTTTATGATGGCATTGTGACCAGTGTGAAATGGTATCTCACTGTGGTTTTAATTTGCATCTCTCTGATAGCTAGCTATACTGAACGTCTTTTCATGTGTCTCTGGATCTTCTGTATGTCTTCCTTGGAGAAGTGTCTGTTCAAGACCTTTGCCCATTTTTTAATTGGGTTGCTTGTCTTCTTAGAGTGGAGTCATGTGAGTTCCTTATATATTTTGGAGACTAAAACCTTGTCTGAGGTATCATTGGCAAATATGTTTTCCCACACTGTTGGTTGTCTTTTTATTTTGATGCTGTTTTCTATTGGCATGCAGAAGCTTTTTATTTTGATGAGATCTCATTTGTTTCTTCTTTCCTTTATGTCCCTTGCTCTAGGGGACATATCAGTGAAAACATTGCTGCATGAAATATCTGAGATTTTCCTGCCTATGTTCTCCTCTAGGACTTTAATGGTGTCAGGACTTATATTTAAGTCTTTTATCCACCTTGAATTTATTTTTGTGTATGGTGTAAGTTGGTGCTTGAGTTTCATTTTTTTTTTTTTTTTTTGCATTTAGTTATCCAGCTGCACCAACATCATTTGTTGTAGAGGTTATTTTTGCTCCATTTATGTTGCTGCCCCCTTTGTTGAATATTAATTGACTGTAGAGACTTGGGTTTATTTCTGGGCTTTCTGTTGTCTTCCATTGGTCTATGTGCTTGTGTTTATGTCAGTACCAGACTGTTTTAATTACAGTGTCCTTGTAATGCAGTTTGATATCAGGTATTTTGATCCCTCCTGCTTTGTTCTTCTTTCTCAAAATTGCTGCAGCTATGCAGGGTCATTTATGTTTCCATATAAGTTTCTGATATATTGTTTCTATATCTATGAAATATGTCATTGGTACTTTAATAGGTATTGCATTGAATCCATAAATTGCTTTGGGTAGTATGGCCATTTTGATGATGTTAATTCTTCCAAACCATGAGCATGGTACATGCTTCCATTTGTTTGTGTCTTCCTTTTTTTCTTTCTTAAGTGTGGTATAGTTTTCTGAGCACAGGCCTTTTACTCCCTTGGTTAGGTTTATTCCTAGGTACTTTATTTTTCTTGTTGCTATATCAAATGGGATTTTTTTTCTCATTTCTGTTTCTGATATTTTATTGTTGGTGTATAAACATGCCTTTGGTTTCTGAATATTGACATTGTATCCTGCTATTTTGACGAATTCATTTATTAGGTTATGTAGTTTTTTGGTGGAGTATACAGTGTTTTCTATGTACACTATCATGTCATCTGCAAACAATGACAGTTTTACTTCGTCCTTTCCAATTTGGATGACTTTTATTTCTTTGTCTTCTCTGATTGCTGTGGCTAGGACTTCCAATACTATGTTGAATAGGAGTGGTGAAAGCAGGCATCCTTGTCCTTTTCCTAATCTTAGTTGGAAAGCTCTACATTTTTGCCCATTGAGTATGATGTTGACTGTAGGTCTCTCATATTTGGTTTTTATCATGTTGAGGAATTCTCCCTCTATTCCCACTTTGTTGAGTGTTTTTATCATTAATATTTGCCCTACCTTATCAAATGCCTTTTCCACATCTATTGACATAATCATGTGATTTTTGTCTTTTGTTTTGATTATGTGGTGTGTTATGTTTATTGATTTGTGAATATTGTACCATTCTTTCATCCCTGGAATGAGTGATATTTGGTTATGTTGTATGATCTTTTTAGCATATCACTGGATGCTGCTTGCCCAGATTTTGTTGAAGATTTCAGCATCTATGTTCATCAGTGATATTGGCCTGAAGTTTTCTCTCTTTCTTATGTCTTTATCTGTTTTTGGGATTAGGATGATGGAGGCTTCATAAAGAGAGTTTTGGAATCTTCCATCTTCTTGGATTTTGGGGAATAATCTGTGGTAAATGGGGGTTAGCTCTCCCTTAAATGTTTCATAAAATTTTCCTGGTAAACCACCTGGTCCAGCGTTTTTGTGTGTCAGAAGCTGTTTGATTACTGCTTTGATTTCTTCAGCTGTCATTTGTTCAGGTTTTCTACTTCTTCTTCATTGAGTTTTGGAAGGTTATATTTTTCCAGAAATTTGTCCATTTCACCTAGGTTTTCAAATTTCTTGGCATATGCTTCTTCTCAATAACTTTTTACAATCTTTTGTACTTTGTTGTATCAGTTGTAATCTCTCTTCTTTAATTTCTCACAGTGTTTATTTGGGTCTTCTCTCTTTCTTTTCTGTATGAGCCTACATAAAGGCTTGTTGATTTTGTTTATCTTATCAAAGAAATAACTCCTGCATTCACTGATCCTTAGAATTGTGCTTTTAGTTGTTATGTCATTTAATTCTGCTCTGATCTTGGTTATTTCCTTCCTTCTACTTGCTCTGGGTTGTCTTTGTTGTGGTTCTTTGTGTTCTTCTAGGTATAGGGTTAGGTTGTTTGTTTGAAATGTTTCTATCTTTTTTAGGTAGTCCTGTATCACTATGAACTTCCCTCTCAGGACTGCCTTTGCTGCATCCCATAAATTTTGAAATTTTTTTAGTTCATTTTCATTTGTTTCCAGAAACTTTTTTATTTTCTTCTTGATCTCATTCTTGACCCATTCATTGTTTAATAGCATGCTATTCACTCTTCATTAGTTTGAGTCTTTTGGTTTTTTTTTTTTCCTGGATGTTGGTTTCTAGTTTCAGTCTCTTGTGGTCAGAGAAAATGCTTGATATGATTTCAATTTTCTTGAATTTGTTGAGGCCTGTTTTGTGTCTTATCATGTAGTCTATCTTTGAAATTATTCCATGTGCATTTGAAAAGAATGTGTATTTAGCTTCTTTGGGATTAAATGCTCTATGTATATCAGTTCAGTCCATTTCATCTAGTGTATTATTTAATGTCACAATATCTTTGTTGATACTTTGTTTGGAAGATCTGTCCATTTTTGACATTGGGGTGTTAAAATCTCCTACTAGATATGTTTTGCTGTCAATATCTTTCTTGAAAATCTCCAAGATTTTCTTTAAGTATTTGGGTACTCCTATGTTGGGTGCATATATATTTACAATATTTACATCTTCTTGATGGATTCTACCCTTGAGTATTATGAAGTGACCCTCTCGGTCTCTTTTTATGACTATTTTTTGATGTCTATTTTGTCCAATATAAATATTGTTACCCGGCTCATTTTCCCTGTCCATTTGCTTGGAATATTTGTTTCTAGCCCTTCACTTTCAGTCTGTGCAGGTGTTTTGTCCTGAGATGAGTCTCTTGTAGGCAGCATATATGTGGGTCTTGCTTTTTTATCTATTTGGCTATTCTATGTCTTTTGATTGGAGCCTTTAATTTATTTACATTTAAGGTTATTATTGATAGTTACTTATTCATTGCCATTTTTTGTATTTGTGTTCCTCCCCCTTTCACTGTTTTTTCTTGTTCTTTAAGCAAACCCTTTAACATCTCTTGTAAACCTGGTTTGCAGGAGGTATATTTTTTGAGGCTTCTTTTGTCTGGGAAGCTCCTTATTTGACCTTCCATTTTCATTGGGAACCTTCCTGGATAAATTAGTCTTTGTTGCAGGCCGCTGTTTCTCATTACTTGGAATATTTCTTGCCATTCTCTTCTGGCTTGTAGTATTTCCATTGAGAAATCAGTCGCTAGTCTTATCAGGGTTCTCTTGTATATTACTTCCTTTTTTCCCTTCAGCCTTCAAGATTCTCTCTTTATCTTGGAATTCTGCCATTATAATTATGATGTGTCTTGAAGTGGCCCTCTTTGGGTTCCTCATGATTGGGACTCTCTACATTTCCTGGATTTGTGTGACTTTTTCTCTCATTAAATTAGGAAAATTTTCCATCATTACTTTTTCAAACAGGTTTTCTATCCCTTGCTCTTCTCCTGGTATTCCTATTATATAGTTATTATTACTTTTCACATTGTCCTGCATTTTCCTTAACCCCTCTTCATTCTTTCTGAGCCTCTTTTCCTTTTCTTGATCATTCTGGGTGTTTTTATCTACCTTGTCCTCCAACTTGCTGATTCAATTCTCTGCTTCATTGAGCCTGCTTTTAATTTCTTCTACTGTGTTCTTCAGTTCAGAAATTGTATTCTTTATTTCCTTTTGGCCCTTGTTAAGATTTTCTATTTCCTATTTCATGCTGATGTAATTTACAGTGAGTTCATTTTATTTTCCCTGTAGTTTTCAGTAAATCTCTGTGAGCTCATTGAGCTTCCTTATCACTGTTACTTTGGAGTCAATATCTGACAGTTGACTTGCCTCCATTTCTTTTAGTGTTCTTTCTGAGGCTTCCTTCTTTCCTATTTGTCTTCCCAGTGTTTGCAAGACTCTTGTTGTTAGCCTCTGCTTCTTAAATTGATCTGTTCTGCTTCCCTGGGTTTATGGTGTGAACTTCTATGGTAGAATACCTGTGATATTCAGTGGTGCAATTTCCTTGATCTTCTGAGCTCACTGGTCTTGGGCTGTCATTTATATTGTCTCTTTGTATGTATTTGGGCTTTGATTGTTGTTGGGTCTTTCTTCAGTGGGTCCTTCTCTACAGCTTGTTAACTGAGGGCACTCCATCCACCACTTCTTGTATTCTGTTGTGCCAATGTGGGCAGGTTGTGTTAAAGTTGGTTCTTCCATGTGTATAATGTTTTAAGGATTCTCTCTTGCTCTTGTTCAGTTGTTTATTCTGAGTAATTTCTCCACCATTTTGTTGTATTTCCAGATAGATCCTTGGTTGAGTTAGTGCCACTTCCACTTCCTCCTTCACCTTCTTCTCTTGTTATCTGTTGATGGTTCCTTTGTTGGTGGGTTTCTTTTTCCAGCAGGTATCCTGGTGTTCACAGCTTCCACCTACTCTTTTTTTGTGATAAGTTGGAAGGTGAAGGCAAAATGGTTTAAGATAGCAGGAAGTATTCTATGATATTGAAAGTACCAACCTGTAGAGATTAGACAGGAGATCCTTTGGATATGTATAGTGTTAACTGATATTTCATCCAACTAGTCACTTTTAAGAAAGGGTGGAAAATAGAGAAGACTCTTGTTGGGGATGGGGGCCTGTGAGTTGGATCTAGAAAGCAGTGAGCTTGTGGGAGGTCAGATTATGAAGTAAAGTGATAGTAAAGAATAGAAAATAGATGCAGTGTGTGAGAGACTAGAGTTAACCACAACTGTAATAAAGTTCAGGAAACACTGAAGTCAGCTAAGACCTAGGAAGGGTGCTGTGTAGTATTTACAATGGTTTGGAACAGCTATTATTTACAGTAATAATGCAGCAACAATCATATGACAGAATCTACGTGATCTGGATAACAAGAATAGGAAGTATATGACCTAGAGTAGTGTGCTATTGGAACACAAGTAAAGTGAAAGACAGTAAATTAAAAATACACTATGAAAGAGAGAACAAGGGAAACCAGTGAAACAATGCAATTTAACTAGCCAAGCAAAAAAGACTAAACAGAAAAAAGAGAAATATAACAATACTAATATAATGAAAGATGTAATAATAATGAAAAAATAATAATATAAATATACAACAATTTGCAAGTTCTCTGGAGTAGCAAAGTGAAATTTTTCTTACTGTCTCAGCTGTTGGGGTAACCCCTCTTTGGGTCCAGTTCTGGTCTTTTCACAGTTCCAGTTTTTATTGTCTCACTTGGGGGAATTAAAAAAGGAAAACAAGGAGGAGGAAGGAAGAAGAGACAAAAAGGGAGAGAAAGGAAGAAATAAAAACAGTAAGAAAGAAAGAGAGGAAGGAGTAAAAAGAAAAAAAATTACTTAAAAAAATAAAAAAAGCCTTCTGCTGGCCAAGC
Organism: Anoura caudifer; assembly: GCA_004027475.1. NCBI lineage: Eukaryota > Metazoa > Chordata > Mammalia > Chiroptera > Phyllostomidae > Anoura > Anoura caudifer. The sequence continues at coordinate 41,904 of PVKU01009883.1, read as the reverse complement.
CAGTTTTGCTGGTCTTCCTGTCTGCAGCAGGCTGATGGGGAATTGGTTTCACTTTTCTCTCTTCCTCAGTGGCAGTCTTCACAATTGCCCAGACTCCAGCTCAGTTCTTCAGTTTGCTACAGAAGGGGCGGGGGGCAGCTCCATTCTGCACCCAACCTAGGCCTTTATTCTACCAGTTGCACTGTCCTTGAGGTGCACTAATTAGGGGCAATTCACACACCTGCTTCTTGCTTTCTGCTGTCCTAGATGCTAGGGACTCTCAGTGCCCCTTCAGGCTAGTTCAGCTCCCGTACTGTGTTAAGGCTTTCTGGGGATTGCTGACTCCATGAACCCTGCACTGCTCCACTTTCTTCGTAGAGAGGCAGTCAGCCCCGCAGGCTGCCGCTGCAGATGTTGATGCCCACCCCCTCTGCTGTGGGCACAAGGGTTGGGTGTGAGGTGCCTCTGGGCATCAGGGTCAGGGGTGCTCCATCCAGGGCCTGTGGGTGTTGCGGGACGATATGCTGCCAGTACCACAGGTTCGGATGCACACTGTCCCGGGGTTACAGGCATGTGCACAGGGCTTCTGAGGTGTGCATTCTCCATGGGGCTTCTCCTGTGGGGCCTTCTGAGCCAACACAGGAATGACCCACCTGGGTGAGGAGAAGACTGGGTCAGCTGCTGCAGGAGAATTCCCCAAACAGCTGCAGAGGGTCTCTTTTTTCACTTTTTCTTTTTGAAAAATTCCTCCTGCTCAAGCCTGCTGCTCCATACAAGGGCCTGGTCTCTTACACAGCCCAATTCTCCAACCCGACAAGGGACTATCTGGTTAAGGCCCATCACAGCTCAATTCTCAACTGTCCCCAGCCAGTGCACACAGCCCCAGTGTTTGTCACTTTGTCATTATTCCCCTTCCTGTGACTTCAAGCAACCAAGACTCTCCCTGTGGTGCTCAAACCTTGTTTAGCATGGAAGGGAGCCATTGACCGGCTCTCTTTCAAGAACCCTATGGCAGACCATGCAGGCACCAGGCCTGGGGCTGCTGCTGCTCTGGTCCCCACAAGCTTATTGTCCTTAAGCACTTTCCTTACTGTATGATTTTTTCTATGCCCTCTACAATTTTTGGTCTCCAATCTTCATATATGCTGGGGTACCGTTGGCTGTTTCCTCTGTTCCTCAGAAGATCAGCTAGGTGTTTCACCCATGTGCGGGGGGAAGTGGACTCAGCTACCACATATCTCATCATCATCTTCTCCCTCCCTTTCCTGGCTACTTCTAATTTCACAGTTAAATATACTGAAGACCAATGAGGTAAATATTCCTTTCAAGTTTAATTTATAATAAACCTTTTAGTAATGGCATTACTCAAGCCAATAAGGTCAAACAAATAAGGAAGACAGATTTTTAAAAATATTATGAATGCTAAGGAATATTAAAAACTTGCTGAAATATCAAAACCCTTGGAAATCAGGCTATAAAAAATGAAGATAAGAAGATACTTTTCTAGATAGAAAAAATTAGAATATGCTCATTAAATGGCACAGGTAAAATTTTTAATGTTAGTAAAATTGGCTTTGAGGAGATAAAAATGAAAATACTGGAAGGAGAATTAATACTGTTAGCTAGAGGTTTTTTTTTTTTTTTTTTTAAATCCTGATTAGGAGTGACAGACAACACTCATTGTTTGAAGTGTCCCTAAATGCCACTCCCCATTTGAAAGGGCAGTTGTTTTGAGAATCCCTCCTTTGAAAAATCTGGTTTATAGTACTACAGATCTTGAAGCCAGGTTCCATCATTCATAGTTTCTAGAAGCCAGGCATTCAGGGATTACAGCTGAAAATCACTACATTCTCAAGAGAGAGCTAACTATGAAATCACAGGTTATCCCATTGTACTAAGATTGTTCAAACATTGACTTAAGTCAGTTGCATGTAAAGGAATTATTCTTTGCTTGTGTCCTCAGGCTCAAATCCCCATTCATATGAGGTGGAATTTCCAAGCAGGCAGTTAATGGGCCTTTGGACACAGAAATAAGCCAGTCTCATGATCCAGGACAATGATCTAGAACCATCTGTTAAAAATTATTTATTCATTTTTAGAGAAAGGAAGGGAGAAAGAGAGGGAAAGAAACATCAACATGTGGCTGCCTCTCACATGCCCCCAACTGAGTACCTGGCCTGCAACCCCAGACATGTGCCCCAACCAAGAATTGAACTGACTAATCCCCAGTTCACAGATTGTCCCTCAATCCACTGAGCCACACCAGCCGGGGCTAGAACTAAATCTTAACACTGCCATTCACCAGCTCTGGGACCTTACCCTCATTCCTCCTCTCTGAAGACTGAGTGTATTCATCAACAAGCAAGAGCAAGATTCCTTTTTATCTTATTGTTATTGGTGGAAGATGAGCTTATGGTATCATAACAAAAAGAATTTTCTGAGACCCGCATGAGAAGATAGAATTTTGTGGTACATTTTACCGATGATGTAAAATTAAGGGGGTTTCCCTCCTGACTTCCTAGTGTCCCATCTCTGTCTGTTTTGCCATGGAAAATGTCCAATTTTGGCCTCAGCAAGTCCAAGATAAAAGTCAGTGTCCAGAGTTTCTGCTCTGTGGTAAAGCCCAGTCCAGTCCAACATCCAGCTAGCTTATGGTGTGTTTTTAACTGCAGTCCATTATTGTCCTGTGGTTTTCAGACACCTTCCAGGAGCCTGTATGTGGAATCCACATGGCCATTGGCCACATGGCTTCTAAGGCTACATGACCATAGAGAGAGAACACATAAGTGCATAAGTGCATGGTGGGAGTGCAGGGAGAGAGAGAGAGAGAAAGAGAGAGAGAGAGAGATGGATGGATGTTGTGAAGCTCCTTCATAGAGAGAAGGGAAGAGGGAGAATTTCTTTGTTTCCCTTGGATTATAACCAGGATCTTGGATTTGGGTTGGACCAGGTGCATTTTCAAAAGAACTAATAAAGTTCCCAAGTTTTCACCAGCTTTGAATGAGTTTACTCCCCCTAGTTAGACTAACATGCCTCTTTGGTCAAGCTTCTGCCACTGTACACCATTACTCAATAATCTGACACCTGAGTGGGGAAGGGAAGGTTGTTTATCCTCTTGGCAGAGCAATGCTGTAATCTCCTGGTGTGTGAAGCTGTAGCTTCCTGTCTAAGAAGCAGACTATGCTTCTCAATTTATTAAGCTCAATATCAAAGTCTCTTTGTGCCCTCTTTTAAACTAACAATTATTTAAATACTGATAATAACATTATTGTGTATAGAATAAAAATAAATAAGACAATGGATGGAATAGAAAGAATGGAGGGGAAATAAGTAGCATCTGGACATAAGGCTGATGTGGGAGGACACATGGAATAAAGACTAGAAGTTAGCCAAAATTAGGATTTGAGTTTCTCAGGAGCCCATGCAAAGAGAAAAACAACAAAAGGTGAATAGTACCCTATAGTCACCCCTGTGTTCCCTTAACACTTCCATCCTTAGGTTGCCTTCCTTGCCCTGGGTCATTTCCACATGATCCACCTGGATGCAGGATAGAGGCAGATGGTACTATCACCAAGATCCAGGTACTACCATGTTCATGACAATTTAGGCTTCTCTGGCTGGTGAGTTCTAGTATTTTAATCCAGTGTGTTATGAAAAAAGTTAATGTTAATGCCACATAGCCTTTAATAAAAATCACAGGGTACTTGCGGGACCACTGTATGGTACTCTAGGCTTAATATAGATGATACAAACATATCAAATCTGGTGCCTGCTCTTGGAACATGAAAATTTGTTTCTGGATCCAGGACAAGGTATACTCAATTTTGTAGCAATAATATTTGTCTAGGTTGGGTTCTAGCATAAGTATATATGGTTTGTTTGGGTAACTCCAGGAAACACAAGTAGAGGAGGGTAAAGTGAATCAGGAAAGGAGGCCAATTAACCCTGCTTTCCAGAATGGAAAGGGGAATCACTGCACTGTCATAAGCAAAAAGGAAAGAAAGAAGGTCATAACATGAGAATATTACCACCCCCCAGATCCATCTCTATTATACAATCAGTTATCCAGTTCTACTGTTAGGCATAATATTTATGGGTACAGAGATAGGAGAGAAACCAAAGATGGTATGGTGCCAGGGGACCACTGAGTAGAAGTGAAGATAAACGAGTTGGTCATAATTGTTGGATATGGTAAAATCAAAGAGAATAAGTCCTATAAATGTTCACTGGCTAATATGCTCAGATGCCTATAGCACATGAGGTCAATGTCAGGGCCCTATTGCTTTGATTTACTATTTCAGGTCCTAGACCAGCCAATATTTAAATAAATTATTTGTGCTTCTGTATGCTGAAAAGAATCCTTGTAATGAGTCATTATCTGGGTTAATTCAGTTTTGATCAGATTACCAGGGAAGGAAATTGATTTTTCTTTGTAAACATTTAATAGGCATTTTGACAGGCTTTATGTAAGTTATTTTCACACACTTCTAGTCTCTAAGCACTCCACATCTTTGTTCTGATTTCATGCCCACCAATATTCTTTTAGACTATGTACATCTCAGATACTCTGATTTTGAGGTGGAGATGACCACTGGGGAATGAGCACTGTGCTGATTGGTTGAAAATTTAGAGTAATCATCAAACTAATGGTTAAGAGCTTAGTATGCAAGGGCAGGCTGGCTTTGGTCTCTGGCCACATTTGTCACAATTAACATTGCAAAGCCTTAGTTTCTCCAACTATAAAGTGGGGTACCCTTCCTCATCCTTAACCTAAGGTTGTTTTGGCAATTAAGTAAAAACAAACAAACAAACAAACAAACAAACTTGATTTGGTTATCTGGTACATGACAAGGGTTCAATAATTTGGAATAGTATCATCATGTATACATGAAAATTTATAAATGTGATTACTTTGGACTATGATTAATCTTGGTATTTTAATTTAGAGCTAATAAAAGAGCTACAAAAATCCAATGAAGTATTATAGTAGAGAAAGGAAAACAAACAAATAAATCCCCCTAGCCAGAAAGTTTTGGATAAATTTTTCATATACAAATAAAGCTATTTAGCAGCCACTATTGTGGTCCACCATACCCTCTTAGAACCTACTGTTTTTCTCCACCCAATTGAATACATTTTTAGTGCAAGAATCTTTGACTCTCTCCCTTATGACTTTTTTCTGGTCCCCAAAGTATGCTCAACATATAAGCTAGACAGGAGAAATGTTTAGTAAAGTTACTGCCCCAGGAGCAGACTTCAGCCAATGGAGTCTCTGGATAAATGTCACTGCTTCAGTCTCACCCAGGTATAAAAAATCTGAGGCACATCTTACATCTTCTCCCACTGGTCTCTTGCAGGATGGAGCCCAGATGCCCATCACAGTCACTTGAGCACTACCACAACTTCTACTGGCTTACTTCCTTGCCCAGTCTCACATTCCCACTCCCCCACTGAAGTGGTATCCACTGGTATTACCTCCTGAATTAAAAACTTATACCCAAATCTTTGTCTCAGTTTCTCCTTTGGGGGGTGGCCAAACTAAGACAGATAATTTATTCAGTGAAAGTAACTAGGTGAACCCTATACATCTGGATTAAGACAAAGAAATATTTTATTTTCCTCAAATAGAAAAAAATATCTCTAAGGTAAAGGTTTTATATAGTATTAAGATCATCCTATAGCAGAGCAACTCTATTCAAATCCACGCTTTTGAATATACTAGTTCTGGAATATTAGAATAATTAACATGAGATATTGAGCATAGTTCTTGACATAAAGTCTGATTATAAATTTTAACAATACTCTTTAGTAAAGTGTAATTTGCAAACAATAAATGCATGCATTTTAAGTACACAGTTTATGTTCTAACAAATGCATGCAGTCATGTAAAAACCTCCCCAATAAAGTTAACATATCCATAACCTTAAAAAGTCCTTTGCCATTGGCAGTCTACCTTAACTGCTATCTATCACTGTAGTTCAATGAACTTTGATTTAAAGATAAGGCTAATGATTGGATTTAGTCAAATATGTAAATAATAGTACTTCAAGAAGAATTGCTTTAGTATGTTCTGTCATTTTTAATCAAAATAATTTGTATTTGTCACTTCTGTGAGTGATAAAGAGAAAGAGAAAGCCAGTTTCAGAACTGATGGATTATCTTCCAACTTTTAGATACAGTGAGGTGAGAGATAAGATTGAAGGACAAACAAAAGGTGGAATAGATTTGAAATTTGCAATGACTTCTACTGTGAAATTGCCAGGAAAACAAATCTGTGACACATTCATTAAATTAGAGAAAACTCCTTCAATCATAACTTGATCTTCATTCTACTTCTTGGAATTTTAAATCATATCAAATTGAGGTCATATCTTCAGTATCTTATATGGGCAAGCCCAAGGAAGGAAGTTCCATAAAGGATATTCATTACTTGTTCTCTGAGTCAATAAATATTTTTTCAACAAATATTTATAGGGTTTCCTCTATGCACTAAGGTCTGCCCTACACTCTGTAACAGATGGAAAATACATCTCTTCATGGAGAGTGCATCCCCAGGTAGATAATAGTAAGTCAATACATAATCATATAAGGGAAAAAATCAGTGCCAGACAGAGACTAAAACAGAGGGACATGATGGTAGAGATCACTTTAGACAGTGTCTCTGTGAAGGTCATCTTTAAGCTAATTCTGAATTGCATAGAATGAGCTAGAATGCACAGACTGAGGGAAATTGTGACAAGTAGGGGGAACTATTTATGAAAAGCCTTTAGGTTGGAACCAGAATGGCACATTCCAAAAGTGAGAGCAAGTTAAGTATTGTCAGTACATAGAATCAAAGGTGAGGAGAGTGGTGTGAGATGGGGACTCATAGAGGAGCATGTCCTCGGTGGGGGGACTGTAAGGGCTTGTATATTCTATGAGAAGTCTTGATCAATTTTCAGATGATTTCTATTTTCAAAAATTTATTCTGAGTGCTGCAGGGGACATGATATTGTGGAGGGTCAAGAAGAAGCTTGAATCCACTTAGTCACCCAAGTGAGATATGATGATGTCTTGGATCAGTGATACAGATGGAGTGGCCAGCTTCACATCTCTTTGAGGTAAAGTAAACAGGATTTGCTGACATCAAGAATAACATTCACACTTTGGAATATAAACTATGAGGCCTTGGAACATGTAAAGTCAGAGAGATAGCTTCATCAACCTTTCAAGGTATTTAAACCAATAGACAAGATGAGGCCCACCAAGAAGATGTTTAGAAGTAAAAGGAAGAGTGCATTCTGCAATTTAGAAGACAAAAGTGAGTGGGAGACAGCAAAGGAGGCAAGAGGGAATGGTGAATCAGGTTGGAGAAAAATGAGATCATGTATCATGGGAACCAAAAATAAAGTATTTTAAAAAATTTGGGGGGGGAGAGTAAAATCCAGGAAAAATGTGTTTACTAGTGACCACTGTCACTTTGATGTTTAGTCTGCTTTATGAAGCAGACTTAATGGGGGAATTCACTTTGTCAAATCCTCATGGTACCATCTTGTTCTCAATCTCACAGATCCTGTGGTTCTGCACCACCCAATACTGTTCTGGTTTTCTGCTTTGTACCACAGAACAAATGGTTCTACTTCAATATATGCTTATCTCCTCCCTTTTATTTCACCCTTATATCTCTGGAGAAATGAGGAAATTTTGCATAATTATCACACTGATTCATGATCTCATGTTGTAGTATTCAGGTTTTATTAAAGAAATCTGAAGTCCCAGTGCATGTATTTGTTGGGAGAAACATTCTTGGGTCAGTCAATAGTCATTCCTGTTTTATTTTACATGATTGTTCTTAAAAATAAATTTTATGCAGCCCAGGAACAAAGAAATTTAGGAAGTTACAGGAGAGTATGTTTTAGAAATAATTCTTGTTTGGACATATGTTATCACTCCAAAATTTTGGCATTGTTTTCCCCTATTTGCCTTTCATTTTTCTAGAGTAAAACCCTTTGAACATATTCTCAAAATCCACTTAGGCTGAAAGGACAGAGTTTTTCTTTCTTTCTTTTTTTTGTTTGTTTGCTTGCTTGTTTTTTTTTTTTTTTTGACATGCCCCAAACAGCAACTAACTAGATTGTCAAGTTTGCCAAAGCATCTCCAAATTAAAATCAATGTTGTTCCTCCACATTTCCTTCTTATCTGTTGAAGAGAAGCATATTTTTCAATATGCATAGAGTTAACCATTTACTCTGTTGATGATCCTTCAATTGATCACCCAAGCCATGTGATGTCATCATAGAAGAATGCTTAGCTCCAGCAAAACACTCAGCTTTTCAATCTATGTTTAAGCAACCTGAAAACAATTTTGACAATATTATTCAACTACAAAAAAAAATAACAACAAAAACACTCCCAGAGGTGGACTTTGCCCTTGTATATGGATGGCTTTGCCTTTGTTTAAGAACTTGGGAGCTGCTTGTTTACTCTGGGAAGTCAGAGGCAATCACATTACCCTAAGCCAGATAAAGAGAGGCACAAGAGACATGCTTTCTCTTGCTCTCCCCCTGAAATGTGATGTGCCAAAGGGCTGAGTGGAGCTACTCCTTTCACTTTATTTCTGTAATAGATTACTACTTCCTGTCCTCTCTCATGGATAGAACAACAGAGTTGAAGGACAACACTCAGTTGCCCTGCCATAACTATTTTCATAAAGATCATCACAACTTCTGGATTACTAATGGCCCTTCTGAGTTTTTACATTCACTTGCTTCTCTGAAGCATTTGAGGTTCTTTTGGATGCCTCTGGCTGTTCCTCTCACTCTTCTTCCAGGTCCACTTTCTCTGTTGGCCTCTTTAATGTGATTCTTTCTAGGATCTTGCCTACAGTTGCCATTTTTCTCACAAACTCAAAATGATGTCCACTTCAGAGACTTCCCTGAATAAGTGTGGCAGTCTAGGTCTCTCTCTATGTTTAAGTTTTATATATTTCAGCTGACCATATTTACCTTGATTTTTCAACCATTTATTTACTCATTTACATGCTCATTCATTTAATTAGCTGTGGAGGCCTGCTTGCTAGGGCAGGGTGGGGAATTTGCAACAAATAAAATAGCACAATCCCATTTCTCCCTGCTGAGTCAGTGTTATCACCACAGATACATCAGATTCAAAATGACCATGGCAGGACTCAATATCTTGGATCTTAAAACTTTCCCCCTCCTAAATTGGTCCCTGATACTCAAGGCATTGAATTGGACCTTTCCATCCCCAAGCCCTGGCAATTCTATTCTCTATCTCTCAAATCAGTAACTTTTTTCCATCTTCGTTTCTGCTATCAGCACTCCTAGGTTAAGTTATTCCCAGCTCCTACTTGAATTATGGTGACCATATCCTGCTTGATTATTCTTCATTTTCTCAGAATAAAGTAAATCTTAATCTAGAATGCAGGCTCCCAGAAGTGGTCCCTGACTACTTCTCAGTCTCCCATTCTCTTATCCTCCAATCAAACTTGAAAGTGGCCACACTGACAGCTGTGTGCAGTTGTAGGCATGTCCTGATTCTCCTGGTACTTTTTCACATGGTGTTCCCTTCTCCTGGTAAGCCCTGTCCCCACTCCACCCCTTTGTAATCCTTATCTCTTTGCTATAGTGCCTGCCTATCCTTTAGGTCTCATTGTCATTTTCTCTAGTAAGTCAACTGCCCAAGGCTAAATTTGAGATATTCTTCAATTTTCCCCACCTCCAAACTTGTAATGTCATTGCCTGACTATGTGATATACTGTCTTAGTACTCATTCTAGTATGGTTCCCAGAACATAGGATATATTTGGTAAATATTTGATGAAATAATAAATGAGATAATTACTTAACCCAAGCTACCTAGCTGAGTGTGAAGAGACAAAAAGGGATGTGCACTTGAAAGAGAGGAGGGACTTTGGAGAAATAAAAATGTCTCCATTGACCTTTCTAAAATTAATGAAGAATAAGAGTTCTGGCCAAGATGGAGGCATTGGTAGAAACCCTTTGCTTCCTCACACAACTAACAGGAGGATAACAAACAAAAAGGAGCTCCTACTCTTTGCGACAGCATGGATGGAACTGGAGAGCATTATGATAAGCGAAATAAGCCAGGAGGTGAAAGACAAATACCATATGATCTCACCTTTAACAGGATCCTAATTAACAGAACAAACAAACAAGCATAATATAACCAAAGACACTGAAATTGAGAACAAGAGAGGAGAGGGATAGGAATATCCAGGGAAA
>PVKU01009883.1:0-31582 GCA_004027475.1 Anoura caudifer | reverse complement strand
GCAGATGGAGAGAGCTGGGGGCAAAGCTGTGGACCACATGGGTGGGGCTGACTGAAAGGACCTGTGGTGAGGCAGCTGACAGAACCACCCAGTGAGGTAGGGGCTGCCTGACAGAACCCAGGGCAAGGCTGTGGACCATTTGGGCAAGGCTGGCTGAATGGGAAACTGAGACTCAGAGCTCACTGTGGACTACGGCAGGGGTTGTCATGGTGGTAGAAACTCCAGTCTCACACAAGAGTTTGTTGGAAAGTGGGGCTAGAGCCTAGCAAGTGAACTGCATTGTTCCCTCTCTGACCCATCCCCCACAGAGAGTGCCACAATGGCAGCAAAGAGGGTTGCTCTGCCTTGCTGAATACCTAAGGCCCTACTCCCTTACAATTTAACAGGTACACCCAGACAAAGGAATATGGCCCAAATAAAAGAACAGAACAAAACTCCAAGAAAAAGCTAAGCAATGAGTAGATAGCCAACCTGTATGATGTGGAATTCAAAACACTGCTAATCAAGATGCTCACAGAACTGATTGAACTTGGTCAAAAAATAAAAGAACAAATGAAGATTACCCAAACTGAAATAAAGCAAAATATTCAAGGAATCAACAGTGACAGGAAGGAAACCAGGACTCAAATCAACAATTTGGAACAAAAAGAAGAAATAATCATCCAAATGTAAAGGAATGAAGAAACAAGAATTAAAAAAAAAATGAAGAAAGGCTTAGGAACCTCTGTGACAACTTTAAACATTACAGTATCCAAGTTATATGGGTGCCAGAAGGAGAACAACAACAGCAAGAAATTGAAAACTTATTTGAACAAAGAATGAAGGAAAACTTTCCCAATCTGGTGAAGAAAATAGACTTCCAGGAAGTTCAGAGAGTCCCAAAGAAGTTGGATCCAAAGAAGTACACACCAAGGCACATCATCATTAAGTTACCCATGATTATGGATAAAAAGAGAATCTTAAAAGCAGCAAGAGGAAAAGGGAGAGTTACCTACAAAGGAATTCCAATAAGACTATCAGCTGGATTCTCAAAGGAAACCTTGCATGCAAGAAGGGGCTGGAAAGAAGTATTTGAAGTCATGAAAGGCAAAGACCTACAACTAAAATTACCCTATCCAGTAAAGCTATCATTTATAATGGAAGGGCAGATAAAGCGCTTCCCAGATAAGGTCAAGTTAAAGGAATTCATCATCTCCAAGCCCTTATTATATGAAATGTTAAAGGAACTTATCTAAGAAGTTGAAGAAGATCAAAAACAATGAAGAGTAAAATGACAAAACCCCACAACTATCAAAAAATGAACCTAAAAAACCCCTTAAAACAAATACTAAGCAAACAACTAGAACAGAAACAGAATCAGAGAAATGGACATCACATGGAGGGTTTTCAGGGGGAGGGGAGGGGAAGAATGGGGGGAAGTTACAGGGAATAAGAGGCACAATTGGTAGGCATAAAATAGATGGGGAGAAGTTAAGAACGGTATAGGAAACAGAGAAGTCAAAGAACTTATATGTACAAGCCATGAACATGAACTAAGTGGGGGAATTCTGGAGAGTTTGGGAGTGCAGGCCGGGGGAGGGGTAAAGGGGCAAAATTGGGAAAACTGTAATATCATAATCAATAAAATATACTTAAAAAAAGAATTAATGCAGAATAAGGTCTGGTTCTTCCTCCTATCCCAGTTAGTAAAAATCAAACTATCCTAAAGTCATTTGAGAAATTCCTTAATATTAAATAAAACAATATTAATAAAAATGTTCAGAGAAAGCTTCAGAAATTTGTCCTGTCTATTAATCCACATTCAAAAATGGGCCTATAGTTATTTGCTATTAATTAATTGGGCTCCTATATACATTTGTTGTTGGAAATTCTCAGTTCTTCTAACAATGTGGTGTCAAAGTAGATTGAACTGCAGATGGATAGACCTGAACTGGAATAATATCTAGAACAATCTTAATTTACAAATAATGAGAAGTTAGGAAATAATAGTGTATTATAAATATGTATTTGTAAAGTAGTTGTAAAATGCCTTTAAAATATATGTAACTTTAATTTGGGCTGATTTTTGAGCCTTGAACTCTTGTGCTATAAGTCTTGGGTTTTAAAAAGTATCAGTTTCATTATCAGAAAAGCTACTCATTTTTCTCTACTTGGTCCATCAGCCAGGACAATAGTACCAGAAAGGTGGGCCCAAAAGCAGAACTAAGGGAGTCCCCTCAGAAAATGTATTTTCTTCCTCAAATGGCAACTGTGGGGAGCATTACTTGAGATACTCCAGGAAGTGAATCTGCCAAAATGTGGTCCCAGGGTGAGGTGGTCCCTCTGGATAATGCTGAGCCCGATGCTTGGAGAAATACATGGCTTGCTCCATTCCAGGAAGATGAAGTTCTTTGCAGAGCTGTCCCAAATAGACATGTTCTACTGATAGATTTTTCACCCATCACCAAAATTGACTTAGTCAACATGCAGAGCTTCTATTTGGGTACATTTGTGCCTGATTCTAAGCCATAGTTATGCTTAAACTACACTCCAAAGTTTCCAGTTTTCTTTCATAAAAACAGCATTGAACATCAATATTTATTGAAAGATGAAACTAATGATTTTATTTCCTTACATTTTACAAATAACTTTTTATACAACTCATCAAATTTTTAATGATTTATTTTTATTAGTTCATTTATTATTTTTATCAAATGTTAATCTTCCTTACAATTCTGTGAAGTCTTTTATACTTTGCCAATTTTAAAGATCAGAAAAGTGGTTTTTAGAGGGGTTAGGTGACTTGTTCAAGGTCATGCAGGAATAAGAAAAAAAGAGTGGAGCAAAACAGCAATATATGTAGTGATAAATAATGAAAGTAAATGTGCAACAGGAGTGATCCTTTCTCAAGGAGCTTCATTCAGCATAGCAGATAATGAGACTCTTAGCTTCCTCTCCCCACCAACTCCAAATTTTTCTGCTCATATTGGAACACATTTCAACAATTAATGTTTCTTGGAGAGACTCCTGATAACTCCAAGACAAGAGCTCTGTAAAATCTTACCCTTTCATTCATTTGACATTTAGACATTCATTTGACTTAACTCCATTTTGAATTCTCTTTTAGGCTCAAAAAGTGACAGTTATATTTCATATGATATTGAAACTAATTTTTTTATGAAAACTTCCTCAAGTTGTTGGGTAAGACTTTACTCCTTCCATGGATTTGTCTTCCAACTGAGCACAGTATGCTTTGAACTCTTTCCCTGCGGGGGTTATGTACTTGGCTCACATTAGAGTATGGACACAGGCTGGCATTGCTTGGGTTCTGGGTTGCACACTGATAGCAGATACATGGTAGCCTACTGGGGGTCCTTCAGTGAGTTATTGTGAGGTGTGTGAATTGGAAAGGTCAATCTCAACCCTTCATTATGTAGTTGAAGAAGCAGACACAATGAGAGGCCAAATGAACTATCCAGTTTCCCCAGCAAGTGAGGGTAGAGTTGGGGTCAGAATTCAGGAGACCATACGTCCTACCAGTGCTGGTGACAGCTCATAGTTTCGTGATTTGACCTCTTGAGCTTGCATTTTTGCCCTGTGTTGGTCAAGATGTCTTTGCCTTGGTTATCTGTCCAGATCTCCCAACACCATTTGTTGAAGAGGCTATTTTGAATCCATTCTATGTTTCTGCCCCCTTTGCCAAATATTAATTGACTGTAGAGACTTGGGTTTATTTCTGGGTTCTCTGTTCTGTTCCATTAGTCTATGTGTCTGTTATAATGACAGTACCAGACTGTTTTGATTACCGTGGCCTTGTAATATAGTTTGATGCCAGGTACAGTAGTCCCACCTACTTTGACCTACTTTTTCAAAGTTGCTGCAGCTTCTTGGGGTCGTTTATAGTTCCATATAAATTTTGGAAGTGTTTGTCCTATATCTGTAAAATATGTCATTGGTACTTTAATAGGGATTGCATTGAACCTATAAATTGCAATGGGCAGTATAGACAATTTAATGATGTTAATTCTTCCAATCCATGAACGTGGTATATGCTTCCATGTGTTTGTGTCTTTCTCAATTTCTTTCTTCAGTATTGTGTGGTTTTCTGATTATAGGCCTTTTACCTCCTTGGTTGGGTTTATTCCTAGGTACTTTATTTTTCTTGTTGCTTTACAAATGGGATTTTTTTCCTGATATTTGTTTCTGATATTTCATTGTTGGTGTACAAAAATGCCTTTGATTTCTGAATATTGACTTTTTATCCCACTGTTTTGCCAAATTCACTTATTAGATCAAGAGGTTTTTTGATGGAGTCTCTAGGGTTTTCTCTATACACTATCATGTCATCTACAAACAATGAAAGTTATGCTCGCTCATTTCCAATTTGGTTATCATTTATTTCTTCTTCTCTGATTGCTGTGGCTAGGACTTCTCATAGTATGTTGAATAGAAGTGGTGAAAGTGGACACCCTTGTCTTGTTCCTGATCTTAGTGGAAAAACTTTCATTTTTTGCCCATTGAGTATGATGTTGGCTGTAGGTCTCTTGTATATGGCCTTTATTATGTCAAGGAATGCTCCCTCTATTCCCACTTTGCTGAGTGTTTTTATCATAAATGGGTGCTGTACCTTAAGAAATGCTTTTTCTGTATCTATTGATAGGATCATGTGATTTTTGTCTTTTGTTTTGATTATGTGGTGTATTATGTTTATTGATTTGTGAATATTGTACCATCCTTGCATCCCTGGGATGAATCCCACTTGATCATGGTGTATGATCCTTTTAATGTATTGTTGGGTGCAGTTTGCCAATATTTTGTTGAAGATTTTAGCATCTATGTTCATCAGTGATATTGACCTGAAGTTTTCTGTCTTTGCTGTATCTTTATCTTTTGATATTAGGATGATGCTGGCTACATAAAAAGAGTTTGGAAGTCTTCCCTCTTTTTGGATTTTTTTTTTTTTTTTGGAAAGTCTGTGATGGAAAGGGGTTAGCTCTTCCTTAAATATTTTGTAAAATTCTCCTGTGAAACCATCTGGTCCAGGGTTTTTATGTGCAGGAAATTTTTTCATTACTGCTTCGATTTCATCAGTTGTTTTGGTCTTTTCAGGCTTTATGCTTCTTCTTCATTGAGTTTTGGAAGATTGTATTTTTCTAGAAATTTGTCCATTTCACCTAGGTGTTCAAATTTCTTTGCATATAGTTCTTTCTAGTAATTTCTTACAACCTTTGTATTTCTGTGTTGTCAGCTGTAATCTCTCATCTTTTGTTTCTGATTGTGTTTATTTGGCTTTTGTCTCTTTTTCTCTTGATGAGTCTGCTTAAAGGCTTGTCAATTTTGTTTATCTCTTCAGAGAATCAGTTCCTGTATTTATTGATCCATAGAATTCTTTCTTTAGTTTCTATGTTCAGTTCTGCTCTGACCTTGGTTATTTCCTTCTTTTCACTTGCTCTGGGTTGTCTTTGTGCTTGTTCCTCTGGTTCTTGTAGATGCAGGGTTAGGTTGATTGAAATATTTCTGTCTTTTTTTGATAGGCTTGTATAGTTATGAACTTCCCTCTCTGGACTGCCTGCACTGTGTCCCAAAAGTTTTGGACTGTTGTGAGTTTATTTTCATTTATTTCCAGAATCTTTTTGATTTCTTCCTTGATATCATTCTTGACCCATTCATTGTTTACTAGCATGCTATTCAATCTCCATGAGTTTGAGAGTTTTTAAATTTTTTCCTTGTGGTTGGTTTCTTTTTTCAGGCCCTTATCTTCTGAGAAGATGCTTTCTGTAATTTCAATTTTGTATTGTGTCCTATCATGTGGCCTGTCTTTGAAAATGTCCCTCATGCATTTGAAAGGGTGTATGTTTTGCTTCTTTGGAATATATATATATATATATATATATATATATATATATATATATAATCAGTTAACTCCACTTAATCTAGGCCCTAGGCAGAGGTGTCAAACTCATTTTCTCTGGGGCACACATCATCCTCACGGTTGCCTTCAAAAGGGCCTAAATAATTTCAGGACTATATAAATGTAACTCCTCCTAACTGTTAAGGAGTTGAAATTATATTCTGCCCTTTGAAGGCAACCACAAGGCTGATATGGCGTTGGGTGAAAATGAGTTTGATACCCCTGCCCTAGGGCATTATTCAAAACATCCTTGTGGGTATGTTGTTTGGAAGATTTATTTATTTTTGACAGTGAGATGTTAAAATCCCCTAGTATAACTGTGTTGTTATCTATATCTTTCTTCAAGTCCTCCAAGATTTTCCATATGTATTTGGGAGCTCCTATGTTGGGTGCATATATGTTTATAATGTTTATGACTTCTTGATGGATTCTTCCTTTAAGTATTATAAAGTGACCTTCTCAGTCTCTTTTTATGGACTTTGTTTTGAAGTCTATTTTGTCAAATATAAGTATCCCTACCCCCAATTGTTTTTCCTGTCCACTTGCATGTAATATTTTTTCCAGCCTTTCACTTTCAGTTTGTGTAGGTCTTTTGTTCTGAGGTGAGTCTCTTTTAGGCAGCATATGTTTGGTTCATGTTTTCTTATCCATTCAGCTACCCTATATCTTTTGATTGGAGCATTTGATCCACCATTAAGGTTATTATTGATAGGCACCTATTCATTGCCATTTTGCTCCCTTTGTACCTTTGTTCTTTTCTCTCTCAGTGTTTTTATTCCTTCTCTTAAAGCAATCCCTTTAGCATACATTGCAGGGCTGCTTTGGTGGGAGTGTATTCTTTTAGCCTTCTTTTGTCTGAGAAGCTCCTTATTTGGCCTTCCATTTTAATTGAGAGCCTTGCTTGATAGTCTTGTTATATTCCTTTGGTTTTCATTATTGGATTATTTCTTGCCATTCCCTTCTGCCTTGTAATGTTTCTGTTGAGAAGTCAGCTGCTAGCCTTATCAGGGCTCCCTTGTATGTTACTTCCTGTTTCTCTCTTGCTGCCTTTAAGATTCTCTGTTTGTTTTTAAATTTTGCCATTTTGATTATGATGTATTTTGCAGTGGAACTCTTTGGTTCCTCTTGATTGGGGCCCTCTCTTCTTTCTGGACTTGTGTGGCTATTTCTCTTATCAAATTAGGGAAGTTTTCCATTATTATTATTGTTATTGTTATTATTATTATTATTATTATTCAGGTTTTCTATCCCTTGCTCTTCTTCTTCTCCTTATGGTATCCCTATTATATGAATATTATTTTATTTTATGTTGTCATGAATTACCCCTCTTCATTTTCAGTCTTCTTTTAATCTTTTCGAGATATTTTTTCTAGTTTGTCCTCCAGCTCACTAAGCTGTATCCTCTGCTTCATTGAGTCTGCTTTTGACTCCTTGTACTGTGTTCTTTAATTCAGAAATTGTATTCTTCATTTCTTCCTGGACCTTGTTGATTGTTTCTTTGTCCTTTTTTATGCTGATACAGTTTGCAATAAGTTCCTTGTAATTTCCCTGTAGTTTTTGGTAGTTTGCAGTGAGTTCATTGAGCTTCCTTATAAAAACTGTTTTGAACTCAGTATCTAATAGTTGACTTGCCTCTATTTCATTTAACATTTGTTCTGAGGATTCTTCCTTTCCTTTAGATTGGGGGTTGTTTCTTTGTCTTCCCATTGTTTGTGGGACTCTTCCTGTCATCTTCTGTTTCTTAAATTGATATGTTTTTACTTTCTGACTTTGTGGTGTGAACTTCTATGGTGGGAGGCCTGTGAGATACAGTGGTGTAGTCTCCTTGATCACCTGAACTTGATGTTCTTGGGATATCTTTTATGCCTCTTATGATGGTTTTCTGGATGTAATTAAATTTGATTGTTGTTGGGTCATCCTTTCGTGGGTCCTTCCCTGCTGCTAGTTGACTAAGGGTCACTTCACCCACCACATTTTTGTACTGTTATGCAGGTGCTGTCTGAACAAAACCAGAGCCCAAGAAACAAACCCACACCCACAAATATAACTTCCCCCCACAATGCCACTATCAATAGCAAATGAACCAGTATTAACACTAGTGTAATAAGATTAAGGCTATTATAAGAAAAGAAAATAAATATGAGATGACCTACTGAAAGAGCAATGATTTTGAGAGGGTAGAGGGAGGAGCACTAATAAGAATTGGGAGTTAGAGCAATGGAAGGAGAGAAGGTGAAGTTTACCTCACAAATAAATAAAGGGAATGAAGAGTTTGGAATAGAGTATGAGAAGGGAAGGGTTAAATATTAGGTTTAAATGGAAATGAAAATAGTGTAAAGTAAAATCAAATAAGAGAGAAAGAAAAAGGAAGGAAAATATTAAATAGCTAATAAAAAATATAGGGGCCAAATTAGAGAGAAAGATCTACCAGAGTAATATCAAGAACAAATGAGCTAAAATTCATATAGGTGATATGGGAATAATAGGGAAAAAAGAAACAAAGAAAAGTCTAAGAGATATTTAGAGGAATTGGAAGTGATTTTGTAATGATAGAGGGAGAGGGAATACTAAGAGTGAGGAGCAAAAACTATACTTAGGGAAAAATTATAATTTGGTATGTAAAGGAAAAGAAAGAAAGGGAGAATAAAGAAAATAAAATGGGAGGATGAAAGAGAAATAGAAGAAAGACAAAAAAGAAAAACAAAAAAACAGGCTAAGACAGCATAACAAAATTTTGAGTTAAAAATACTATGATAGTGGTCCAGTAAAATTTTTATTAATTAATTTTAATATTAATTAAATTAAAATTTTATTAATAATTTTTAAATTAATTCTGTATTTGAAATACAGAATTAGTGAAGCTCTAGAGATAACCTTGAAAAAAACAATGCAACAAGAGCTACCCTACCAAAAACAAACTAGCAAATTTTGTGACAGTTGTAGAGAGAATATGGGTATTTCAATAGCTGGGCAAAAGGATGTGCAATGACACTTGACAAGAGAATTCATTTTGAGTGTCTGGACAGAAGAGAAATAGTAAGAATGTGGAATGGAAATAAGTTGTAGCTAGAAAGAAAGCCAAATTTTAAATGAGAATATTGCAAGGAAAGAGGAAGGTAAGATGGGCTAAGAGAAGAGAGGGGCAAAATATATGAATTGAAATACACTATAGTATAAAATCTTGTGAATTATATACAAATTATCTGGATAAGAAATTAATGTTATAAAGCTATGCAGGAAAAGAAATATTACAAATCATGAAGAAGACCACAGTGGCTTTCATATTGGTAACTTCTTGTATTTAGCAGGGTTTTTTTTTTTTTTTTTTCTTTCTGGATCTGCCTCTGGTGATGTCAGATGTTAACCCCATCTGATCTTAGGCAACCTATTCCATATGTTCAGGGATTGCTGTCACTGGCTGTCTTCTTCAATTATTAATATGGTCCCTCTGAACTCAGCAGTCATGTTTAAGCACCATAGGGTAGGGTGGAATCCCTCCTGCGGTGGGGGCTATTGTTTCCCCTCAGGTAGCTGCCACTCAGAGGGGAGTAATCTGCCTGAGCAGGATGATTGCTGCACATGGAGGTTGGCTGAGCACCAGATCCCCAGCAGCTACTTTCTTGGTTCTCTCCCCAAAGCCTCTGTCCCCAGTCTTCCTTCAAGTCTCTCTAGTCCACTCTGCCCCACCTTTGCCAATGATCTACTGTCTCTGGCTGTCTCCTTCGGTTGTTTATCTGGTCACTAGGATTCAGCAGTCAGGGTTAAGCACCAAAGGGCCATGGCAGAGACCCTCCTGAGTCAGGACTATTGTTTCCCCTCAGTCTACTGATGCTCAGAGTGGAGTGGTCTGCCTGAGCAAAAAGGCTGCTGCTGTCTGGGGGATGACTCAGCACCAGGATTTTGGTGGCTACTCTCTCTGTTCTCTCCCCAAGGCTTGTGTCTCCAGTCTCTCCTCAAACGTCTTCAGCCCACTCTGCACCTGCCCTTGCTTGAGTCCCAGGTAAGTGACTGCAAATGAAAATCTTTGTGTTGGCTCTTTAATGGTCCTTGCATCTCCAGCTGTGTGTCTCTGGCAGAAAGCAAAGCTGCTGCCTTTTCCACTGGTTGTTATCTGTGTACTTTTAGGGCTCTGGTGTTCTAGGCTGGGAATCCTAGCTTAGGGTTTAGACCCCAGTCTTCTTTGGGAAATCTAATTGGCTGCTTAATTATCCCTCCTGTGCTGCCACCTCTGCCACCCAGCCAGCCTTCTGGAGTCTTCACCACTCTCCTTACCACACTGGTTGTTCCAAAGCTGGTTCTATATGTCCAAAGTTATGTGCTTCTCTCTGGCTATTACTCAGTTGTTTGTTACAGGTAGTTTCTCCACAATTGAGTTGTAGTTCTAGATTGGTCCAGGGAGGAGGTCAGTGTGACTTCCATTCACTCCTCTGCCATCTTCCTTCTCCCCCATTATATATATGTTAAAATACCATTTTTGCATATCAGGTATGAAGCTGGCCAACTACTGATATTCAAAATAACTCTCAATGACCCTGTTCCATCTGTCCCATCCCCCAGTTCAGACATGTGGGGGTGAGGACATCTATATATTTTTAATATATCCTGGACACCCCAAGTTCTGGACCCAGTTACAAATTCCTCTTTTTGAGGTGGGGGTGCCTGGCTGAATCCTTTTACATTCCCTCCTTATAAAAACCTCTCCCTCCACTGAGATGTGGAGGTGGGCTTTGAGACATGAGTAAGTCCCCCATTTTCCAGATGGACCACATCTGAATAAATGACTTTCCTTTACATCAGCACCTGCCTCTTCAGTTTTGGCTTTTGAAGTGGTAGGTAGCTGGACCTGCATTTGGTTACAAAAGGATTGAAGATTTAAAAGACTACAAATGAAATTTAATTGGATTACAATTTTAATGACCAAAATGTGAATATATTTTTATCAAAAGTATAAATTTAAGAAATGTTGAAAAATTTTAATTTAAAATTAAAATAGAGTAATATATGTAATAATTAGTAAATACAAAGTTTTCAATAAAATTTTGAATAAATACAAATATATTGTATTTACTTATAAATAATAACCTTTTTTGTAAGTAAACCTATTTGTGTGCCCATCATTCATTGTTCATCTAAGTACTGATATAACTATTTTCTCATGTCACACAGACCATGCATGCACAAACTGAAAGTAACAATAATTTTCTCACATTGCAGGGACAATAGTTGCAAGAGTCATGCCTACTTATGAACACCCCCAGAAACACACACTGGGACATAAGAAGAAGTGGAACAATGGTTTCCAGTGCTATTGGAGCCCCACTCATTGTGCCAGGCACCAGTAGGTTCTGGCTGTCTGAGAGAAGGACTTGACAACTCCCCCAGTTCACTTTCCTTTCCCTATGCTCCCCCTCCTACTGATCAGGTCCTTGAATCCAAAGGAGTGTCCATCTCCAACAGTGGTTAGAGCACAGCCAACAAGCCCTCCTTCTCTAAAATAGTTACCTCTTAACTTTGATCAAAAGGGCAAATATTTTATGTTTTTATTTTCTTTTAAAAAATTTTTAACATTTTTATTGTTGTTCAAGTACAGTTTTCTGCCTTTCCCCCCACCACTTCCCAATACCCCAACCTTCCCCACCTCCCTCCCCTGTTTCCACCCCCTTGTTATTGTCTATATGTCTTTTACAATTGTTCCTGTAAACCCTTCACCCTTTTCCTCATTATCCTCTCCCCTCTCCCTTCTGGTCACTGTCAGCCTGTTCTTAATTTCAATATCTTTAAGCTATACCTTGCTTGCTTGTTTGTTTTGTTGATTAGATTCCTGTTAATGGTGAGATCATATGGCATTTGTCTTTCACTGCCTGGCTTGTTTCACTTAGTATAAGGCTCTCTGGTTCCATCCATGCTGTCGCAAAGGGTAGGAGCTCCTTCTTTGTTTCTGCTGTGTAGAATTCCACTGTGTAAATGTACCACAGTTTTTTGATCCATTCATTTACTAGTTGGTGGGATTGCATACTGGTGCAACATTATGGAAAACAGTATGAAATTTCTTCAGAAAACTAAATATGGAACTGCCTTTTGACCTGGCCATTCCACTGCTAGTTTTAAGAACTCTAAAACACCAATCCAAAAGAACCTATGCATCCCAATGTTCATAAAAGGGCAAATATTTTAAACATGATCACCAATCACCTAAATCTGAACTTATCTCTTCATCTTTCATTTTAGAAACTTCTTTCTCATTCCTTTCTCTTTTCCTCATTACTCTTGTACTGAACTGAACATACACACATACGCACAGAAAAGTACAGGCACACATGCATGTACACATCTATGCTCACAATGACACAACATAGCCCCACATGTAGAATTGTATGTGGATTTGTTTGCTCTAGAGAAGAGAGTGTTTTGATACCATGCTGATTACTTATAGCTGGCTGCCATTGTCCACAACTACCTCACTGCCTTTGGGAATGAATATTTCTACCTGCTGAAAGACACAACTCATTTTATAGTGCTTCATTTTCATTGTGCTTCACAGATTTTTGTTTGTTTGTTTTACAAAATGAATGCAAAATGCTACACCTGCAAAAAGATTACATCTCACTTTATTGCAGAGGTATAGCTGCAATAAAAGTGCAGATATATCAAACCCAAATATCAAACCCAAACTATCTCTGAGGTATGTCTGTATGTTCCTTTTCCAATACTCATATCCTACACTTCGATAATGCATTATCACTTCTGCAAAACTGACACAGATTGATTTCTCAAATCCAAAAGGGCTCTGTGAGGGAAGTATTAGGTCCTCCATTTTTTGTGTAAAAAAAAAGTTTCAGAACACCAAAGTCAAGCAACAGAATGTGGCCAATCACCTATTCATCTTCTGAACACTTCAAATTTAGTATGTCCAAAGAGACCTTCCCATTACCATCCACTGGCCCACTACCCTGTTTTCCAGTGTTTCTGGTTCACCCAAATTTTTCTAGTTGCTTAAGCCAAAACTAGATTGGCAGGTTCCCATCCCCTCTCAGCCTCAATAACCAATACAGAAGCAAACCCCAGGGATTTTCCATCAAAACATCTCTTCCACCTGCCTTTCTCGTCATTCTGCTGCTTACATCCAATGTCATGTCTTGCTAGTGAAGCTGCTTCCTAACTGGTCTCCCACAAGTACTCTTCTCTCCATTGTCCTATATACAGCAACAAAATAGATCTTTTCAGACAAAGTATAGAATAGGTTCCACAGTCTCCCTAGATGAGTTCTATCCTGTGAAGCCTTCTACAGGACAATAGCACATTGTTTCCATCCACCCTAGAGGGCTTCCATTTCCATAAGTTTTATAAGAGCCTTTTGGTGTTCTATTGAAGCATTCTATATTATATCATTTTCCTTGTTTTCTTCTTACCCTTCATATTTCTCTTATTTTCAGTAAAACATTACTGGAATGGTTGCCAGGAAATCCTGCTTTAAGTGTGGCAGCCCCCTGGCCTCAGAAAAATGTGGTTGTGTTTGTTCTTCACTTTTGCAAGTCCTCCTGAAATCTTTTATGAAAGGATATCAAAATATTTCCTCTGATCCAGCTTGGTTTGTCCCTATCCTTGAAAGGAAAGATGGAGGTTGGTGTAATTCTGCAAATATTTATCAAATGCTGACTTTGTCTCCTCTTGAAGCAGAGATACACACATTTGTATCTCTTATAGGAAGATTCTAGCCTCAAGAGGAAAAATATTTTTTCCCCTTCCATGTTAATTGAGTAAACTTATTAAAGTAAAATTCAATATTTTATCCTACAAAAGTGAATGGAATAGTAATACATTGCAGCTTCCCTTCTGGTCTTCAATCAGACTCCCCTGGTTTCTAGAGGTTTGTATGACATGAGCAAGAAGGGGTTGGGAATCACAAAAGTGAGCCTTATCTGAGCTTGTGACCTGATGATTCTGTGATCTTAAGCATAATACTGTTAAAGTAATTAAACAAGGAAGCCATTGGACTGAACTCTCTCTAAAGCCTTGGTAGCTTGCATAATTAACCAAACCTAAGCCACAGTCATTGAACTTGAGTACGAGAAAGTAAAACTCAAGAATAACCACTCACTAACAAACAACTAGACTTTCCTAAATAAGAGCAACAGTTTAAGCTACAGCCAATCAAGTAGTTTTCTTGCTTAGTTGCCCATTTTCTCCCTAAAATCCTCTGCCCAAGCTCCTGTTGTAGGGATTGCTCCTAACCATTTCTGGTTTGGTGCTGCCTGACACACAACATGCACTCAAACTCTTGAACATTTCAATGTACATCAGCTTAGCTTTTAACAATTCATATACCCATTAAGACTGAGTTTCCTGATTAGTAAAATGCAGTATAAAACAGTCTATGGCATAGGTCTATCAGGACATTAATTAACACACAGAGCAGCACCCAACTGAGGGCAGCTGTGACTAAGCACAGCTAACTGAAATCCCTTTAACAACAAAGAAATGGTTTCAAACTGTGCTTTTCAGGTAAGTGTTTAGTAAATTTCAGTGAAATGTATTTTTTTACACTTTTTTCTTTTTTAAATTTTAATTGTTGCTTTTGTGCAGTTTTCTGTCTTTTACTCTATCTAATAAGAACAAAGATATGTTTTGTCTCAATAGATGGTCTGAAAGGAATAGCATTCTAGAGCTCTTAGGGATACCACTTCTGAAAGTGGCAGTTCTCTTTGGTCTTTGTTTTTAAATTTGTTGTTATCCTTCCTTTGACTGTGCAAGGAAGCAAAGCATTTCTGCCTACACCTGCATTTTGGCTGGAGGCCGCTATAAACCTTACCATCTCTTCAAGATATCTTTATTTTCTCCTACCCCTCAATATCACTTTTCCCCTATGCACCATTTTCTGCATTTCATAAATGAGAGAGATATGTCATTTTTGTTTTAATTATTTTTCCCACACTTCACTTAAGACAGCAGCTTTCCCAAGAGCAGTGCCCTAAGCTCTTTCTCTTCTGAAGGTTATTTTCACTTTTATTCATCTAGATACTCTCTTTGCAAATGCTAAATTTCTTCTTGTAGCACAAAGGCTGTGGGGAAATGAAATCTTTGTCAATTTCTCTAACTACCTCTTCCCATGGCACACCTCTGTGAGCATCAGGGAAAGCAGTCACTAGCTGCCAAGAGAAAATTCAGCACTCTATAAGTTAGATAATTACTATAATGCCCTTCAAGAAAGACTCAGTACTCTGCATAATATGTTGTCTTACAATATTATGGTACCATTTAACCCATTTGCCACCATGCCAGAAAAACTTGTCCATAGTAATGAAATCACTATTTTACTTGGGGATAACTGATTTGCCAAATGGTCAGCAAAGCAGCATATGGACTTAGTTGAGTATCGAAAGAGACATGTAACAAAAAATAATAAATAATTTTTAAAAAGTGATGAAATATTTTGAATCCAGAGTTGAATTTACCAAAGCTTTGCAGAAAATGAGTGATACTACAAGTGATATTGTTGAAATAGAGAAGACAAATAAATTACTTCAAATTTAAAGCAAAATGCTGAATTGCACATAGACCTCATTCCAAACCCAAAATGTCAGATATTTTGAAGCAGATTTTGCAAATGATATAAAATTCAAGGATTTTCTTGTCAATAATAAACTGTGGAACTGATTTGAAGAACTAGAATGACAAGAATTGTTGCTGGGTGAACTTGATAGCAAACCTAATACTGTGATTGCAAATGGAGAAGATATAATGTCTTCTGAAGAGGAGAAGGGAGATCAGACTAGAAATGTGAATGCGATGCACACAGTAACAGAGTTTTTAACTCCCAGCTATTATTATAAGGACCTCACAAATTCAGAACTGCTCAATGGTCAAATGAATAATCAATTGCACAACTCAGCAAATGGTTCCCATTCTTATCAGAGTGATGAAGATGGTGATGGTGATGGTGGTGAAAATGAAAATGCCCATGATGTTTTGGGGGTTGGAGACAGTTCTATACCTACAATATATTTTGCTCATGCTGTTGAACCTAAGAGGGTTTGAATAAATACTGGAAAAAATATGACTTTAAACTTCAGTGAGCAGAAGGAAGAAGCCAAAAGAAGTGAAAGATGAGCTGTGGTGATGACCATCCTGCCCAAAAGCTGCCTAGAATCAGGATTCCTGAGGATATCTACAGAGTCTTCATTAATGTGGTGGACAGACAGTATGTCCCTCAGAAGTCAATGCTAAAGATGCACCACTGGGAAAACATCATTTGCAGTGAAAGTAGTGCTACAGGCTTCAGTGACTGCAGTGGGCTTCAGTGACTACCTGGGCTTCTGAGGAGTGTTAGCTGTGAAAAGGCCACTTGTGGTGACACCAGTGATAGCCTTTTGGAAGAGGAACAAGAAAATCATAGAAAGAAACTTTCACCCATATCCAGAACACCTGAGGCTTTTTCTGGAACTGTAATAACAGGAAAAGTACTTTTATTGTCTTCCTT
This sequence comes from Anoura caudifer, assembly GCA_004027475.1. Lineage (NCBI taxonomy): Eukaryota > Metazoa > Chordata > Mammalia > Chiroptera > Phyllostomidae > Anoura > Anoura caudifer. The sequence goes on along the minus strand of PVKU01009883.1, from coordinate 15,215 downwards.
AACCCCACACCAAGCTGTGGCTCCTTCTGTAACACCCACCATTCCAGAATGAAAAGAAGTTCTGTCAGAAGTATCAGAAGAAATTTCAAGGAGGGTTTCAAAGTTCAAAGTTGCCAGATTGCAGCAGAGAAATTAGGCCCAGGCTAGGAAATGGGAGTATATATATATATAAAAAAAACTAGTTTTTCATTTGCTGAGAATATGTATCACAATTATGTTACACATAGTTTGAAATAAGGTGTCCTGAGTAAACATGGAAGCAAGTTCTCTTATTCCTATCAGTGGTATCCAAAAATCAGCTTAAACATTTGAGTACTTTAATATTTAACTATTCCTGTTAATTCTCTGAATATTGTCAACACTCTTGTCTAAGTTTGCCTTATGATGCCATAGAAGCTTTTCAAATTATTTTTCAAAGAATAATGCTCATGTTCATTCTTTTTATGTTTCAAACTAAATACCGGCAGTTTTGTACTAGCTATGATGTGGTGCATACTACATGGACCATTAAAAAAACTTAAATTTCAAACAGATTCAACATTTATATTACTTGCTTTATAGCATTTTAGAGACACTTTTGGGGAAAAAAAAAACTTCTTCACTGTTGGTGGGAATGCAGACTGCCCATCTGTAAATGAATGGATCAAAAAACTATGGTATATTTACACAATGGAATATTATATAGCAGAAAGGAAAAAAAGGGAGCTCCTACCCTTTGCAACAACATGGATGGAACTGGAGAGCATTATGCTAGGTGAAATAAGCCAGGTGGTGAGGGACAGATACCATATGATCTCACCTTTAAGTGAACCTAATCAACAAAACAAACAAGCAAACAAAATATAACCAGAGACATTGTAATTAAGAACAAATGGACAGTAACAAGAGAGGATACATGGGAGGGGATAATGGAGGTTTCAGGAACAACTATAAAGGAAGGACACACGGATGAAACCAAGGTGGGGTAGAATCAGGGAAGGGAGGTGGGGATGGCTGGGTATAAGGCAGAAATGAGGGGAAAAGGCAGAAAATTTTACTTAAACAACAATAAAAAATTAAAATAAATAAATAAATAAATAAATAAATAGTAGTTGAGAGTAACCTGAATATTTAAAAAAAATAAAAAATATTTAAAAATTCTTGTAGGTTTTGCAGCTAGGTGGCTATTTTAAAACCCTCTCCCTTTTGACTGTCATTTTATAATCTCTGTGGCAGAAAGCCATAAGTAGCCAATGGGAAAGTTCCTTTGATTAGAAGAATAGTATTTTGTAAAATATTTTTTGAAGTAAAATTTTTATGAAACTTGGTAAAAAACAATCTTCTCCCAGATACTTCCTCTATCAGAGCCTCTCACACTCCCACCTAATCTCCTAGACAAATATTTTTCTCTGTCTACATCTATGCACACTCCAAAAACAAATAAACAAAAAAAGTTGGTTGGCATAGGTACCTGTAAATTTTGACTGATAGAACAAGTATTTAGTTGTAGGTCACTTACGAATTACTCCCAATTAAAAATATGAAAACACAAAATGGCTCTTGCTCTTCCTTTGCCTATCTATGTAAATATTCACTGGTGCCAAACAAAGTTTAACTAGACTTAGAACATTACTATATAGCAAAGGAGAATAGCTTCTGTCCTCAGTCTTAGTTCTCTTTTTTTTTGTTTGTTGTTGTTTTTATGTGTGTTCATTGGTTTGAGATAACAAGAACATAAATACTATCATCTACTCTTTATTAAATCAATCTTGTTATTATTCTTATATTAAAACATACAGAATGAGAGTTCAGGCCAAGATGGAGGAGTAGGTAGAAACACTTTGCTTCTTTCCATAACCAAAAAGCTGATAACAACCATTCTAAAATCAATAAACAACCAGAAGTGCCAGAAAATCAAACTGCATGGAACTCCAACAACCAAGGAATTAAAGAAAGAGTCAACCAGACCAACTAGGACAGTAAGGTGGGAGGAGAGAGAGAACCTGTGGCCAGGCGGTGGACCACATGGGCAGGGCTAGCTGAATGGGAAAGTAAGACTCAGAGCTGACTGTGGACTTCTATATCTCCCAAGAGGGATATACAATTATGTTTATTTCAAAGATGAGGACAGCAAATCATAGGCAGACTAAATGGGTTCTCCAAGAGTAACCAAGCTCACGGGTTCATCTCTTGTGGTGCTCTATGCAAGGTAATTTTATTTACTTGCAGCATGTAAAGGAGACATGGGATTCATATCCAAAGTCTTGTCAGCCTGAAAGGAGGCTTAGCTATTGCTTATATACACTATTTGATTAATTACACATTGATTTCTTTTTGCATTACTGCAATTGTCCCTGTTGAGTTTCTGTCAAGCTTATCCTGTTTACAGGTGTATCTGCCAAATCCTATGCTATATGTTAACATTTAGCAAGAATAGCATTTAGTAAGAACTGCCCAGACCATAACATCCTTGTCCTATCTAACAAATAAGCTTGACTACAATGGTGAGGGGCAGGCCTGAACCTTTGTTTCTATCTCACTGTCCCAATGCTGGGGAATCCTTGAAGAGACTGTGTGGCACAAGCCTGGGCTCAGGGAGTCCCCAGAGTTCCCACAAATGGTCTCAGCATCTCTTCTTAACCATCCGCATGGTAGGAGGAAGGGAGGAAGAAAATGTGTTTTTCAGAGTTGCATGCCAAGTTTTCCTCTTGGTCTAACTTTTGTGTTCTTTTTTTTTTAAGTTTTTAAATGTGTTTTTCAATTAGAGTTGACATACAATATTGTATTAGTTTCATGCACAACATAGTGATTAGACCATCTTGAGCTAACTTTCACAAGGTACCTGATCCTAAGCACCTCCCTTCAGCCTAACACACTCAAGGTTTTAATGTCTTAAAGTACCCTGGGTCTCCTTGGTCCTATAGGAAATGTGGAGCCTCTGCAAAGATTAAAAGGGAAACAAGCCCTGAACATGCACTTGTGAGACTCCTGCTCCTCCTGCCAGCAGTCTGTCCTTGAAATACAGGTAAGATGAGGCTGGGGATGAATCTGTGAGCACATACTGGATCCCAGTCATGATACTGGAGGGAGACAGAACATTATTCAGCCATGGCCTTATTTTAAAGTTGAGGCAAGAATGACCAGGAAGGATGGATACAAGTGACATCAGAGGAGGTCACAGGCCTCTCACCATCCAGGTCTGCAAACAGGATTGGGTAACTATGACCTGAGGTTACAGCAATATTCTTGGACTTGGCAGGAAAGTGAGTCCCTTTGGGGCCACCTCATTTGGGGACTTCTGATCTTTAGGGTATTAAGTATATAAATGATGGGGGCAGACCACTACCAACAAGCTAAAGGTGGGACCAGCATCTTCAAGTAACCCCCAAGGAGCACAGAGCCTCCTCTCTCTGTTGAGTTGTTATTTCAGGGAGCTGTAGTCTGGGGAACCATAAACTGTTGGACAGTTGACAAAAAGGGTGTCCTGAGCACAGCACGTCATGCACCCCTGGCTGCATCCCAAAAGGTACAAAGGAGCTGCTCAAGCCTGCCCTGCCCTTCCTTGTTTGAAACTATTATCTTGCTTTGTTGTTCTGTTTCCACTCAACAGAGCCCTTAAAATAGTAGCATAGCTGTTACAAGAGGCCAGTTAGGTTGGCTGGCCAGGAATTTCCTGGAACCACCTAGCACAGTCCTCTCCAGAAGCTATCTACCCAGTGCTTCCTGGCTTGTGGCCCTTCCTGCTTCCCACTCATCCCCCCACCTTTTGCATCAGGTGGAGGATGGTGGCGAGTGTATCCAGGAAAGTCAGCACCGCTCCCTTCCCTGACCTCCAAGGTGTAGCAGAATGAAAGATCCTTCAGGGTAGCTGTTGCAAAAGGGCTAGGAGTGCAAGCATGGGATAGAGCAGGGTTTGGGCATCTGTGGGAGGATGGTATCTGAGGTCATAGGCTCAGCAAAACTTTCCATATGTGGAATTTTTTCTTACATTGCAGTTTCTAACTTAGAGAACATGATTCAGAAATTCTCTCAAACTCAATGCTTTTCTATTAAAATCACTGGCATTGAAATAAAAACATGGAGATAACTCCAGGCACTTCCCGGAGAATCCAGCTGATCCAAATGGCCTTTCATTGGGGCTTCATCTTGCCAGCCTAAGAAACTTATTCTTTTAGAATTTCATCTTGTTATCACTTGCAGATGTTGGCCCAACTAAAAACATCCACCACACAAAAATCAGACAAATGGACAGGTAAATGCAAAGTAGACAGAAGTGCCAGTTTGTGTGTTAATGAGTTCTCAATCGACAGGAAGAAATGTAGTACCTCTAAGGGTATGGCAGCATGCAATCTGTCTACTTCCTGCCTTTGACAAGCTCAGGAAAAGCCAAGAATTACCTGTGAGTGATCTCATGGGCCTTGATGTTCATTGACATTAGATTAAGGTAAGATGAATCCAGGCCCAACCTGGGAACATTCTGTTGCCAGCCCCAGGGAGTTGAACTCTTAACCTATGGTACCCTTTACCCTTAATATTCTCTTAACAGATATTCTCTGAGAATGCCACATGTGCCCAGGCTGGGTTAAACCCCCAAGACAGCAGTATAAAAGATAGACTCGCTGAGGCCCTTCTGATTAGCAAAGCCTCCTTCATAAGGCCAGCCTCTTCAACCAGCCTACAGTTGCTCTGCATGCAGGCATGGAGCTCATCCGGGTTTTCAAGTTATCTTTATATACAAGCTTCCTGCTCAGTGCTGCTTCTATCATTTACAATGAAAAATCTAGGGATTCTATTTGAGAATTTGAGGGTACCTCAATTTGCCTGCAGAAAATGTTCATTTCCCTTGGTTAACATAGTTTGACAATACAAAGTCTTACACATGAAGGACAGCACTGTCATTGGCAGACCTTCTCCTCTTTAACACCTGGGCTTTCCTGAAATGAAAGCAGCACACCTGGATGGCATCTCTCTCTCTCTCTTTCTCCCTCTCCCTCTCCCCACACTGTTATTGAAATACAATTCCCATACCATATAATTCACCTATTTAATGTGTACAATTCAGCAGGTTTTGTGTGTTCACAGATAGGTCTCTAGTCCATCTCTAACAGACTTCCTGGCTACGTTGATTTCTCACCTCTCCTTCCCCACCCCAGGTGAATTCAGGGCCTGCCACAGTGTCCTTCCTGCCTTCTGGCTATGGTGGGAAGCCCATTAACTAGGAATCAAGTGATCTAAATCTGCTACCCATGGACCAGGTGACACTCATTTATTTGACTCAGTTTCTATAGTCAAAGATGGCTAAAATGAGATCAAATGGGTTGATGAATGCAAATATTCTTTGAGGAATGGTAAATCTAGAACTGTAAGGTTAAGTTGTTATTATCAAATAGGGTCAAAGGCCAAATGTGAAAAGAAACGGTGCTCTAGGGCAGCTCTGTTCAGTCCTGGAACCATAAGGGGGACTACAGAACACTTGACATGTGGTCTGAATCAAGATATGCTGTATCATAGACAAAACCAAAGTGGGGTGGGATTGAGGATTGGGAGAGGGAATGGCTGGGGTGGGGGGATTGGTGGGGAAAAATGGAGACAACTATACTTGAAAAACAACAACAACAAAAGATGCACTATATATAAAACACACCAGGTTTCAAAGTCTTAGTATGAATATATATATGAAAAATATCTCAATAATAATGATTTTACATTGATTCAAAGTTGAACTGATAATATTTTTGCTGTAGAGGGTTAAATATAAACTATTATTGAAGTTAATTTTATTTTATGGGGCATTAGAAAAATTAAAATTATACATGTATCTGGGTGATATTTCTATTGGAAGGTACTGCTATAGAAAAAAAATGAATTTGAATGTCCCCTGTTATCTTCATTCTTTCCTGTCTAGGTAAGAAGCAGCATCTGAAAAGAAGACAGAAGCTGAGATCTCAGCATCAGTCTGGTGCAGTATACCTTGGAGGGACAATAAGAAGTTGGACAGCCCTGTTTATTTTCATACACACATGAGGATGAAGTTGCATTTTCTCTGGTAGATGTTGAGTTCTTCGAGGCAGGCATTGAGAATGTCTACCCTCAGCTCCTAGTCAGTTCTTTAAAACCAACTCCCTTCTTTTGGTTCCTCTCTTATAGGTAGAAGCTGTGAAGGACATCAGACTGACCTTTGGCAGTGAGCTGTCACCACCACTAGCTCTGGCATGCATGAGTCTGTGATTCAGCTAGTGGGTCACCAACAGACTTGGGAGCTTAGTACTGCCAGCTTAAACCATGGAGCAGTTATGGTCTGAGACTTCTTCACTCTCTTCCTTCCCAGTGAGCTGTTGGGAACTGCCCTGTCTGGTTTCAAAAGCTGTAACCCTCCATGGCTAGGGCTGAGTAAAAAGACCTTGAGACCATTAGCCACTGAGGAGACAAAGTTTATCCTGCCAGCAGGGTGCAGCCTCTGCCCCCTTTGCTTAGCCCTACTTGGCCCCAGGCAGATGACTGGTTAGCCAATGACAGGTAAGACTCCTCAAGGGAGAGACAACCTAAGACAGGCACAGTCACAAAGGGGCCATAAGGGAAGGGCTTAGGGGACTATAGAGAAGGGGTGATGGACCCTCACCCCTCAGCTTTGTCTTAGTCTGTGTCCTCATTCTACCTGTAAAGTCTCCTAATCTCTTGGCAGCTCACAGCCCCCACCTGACTTAAGCCTGAAACAGTGCCAGAGGCAGGTGGGGCCCTTTGCCGGAATGGGCAGTTTCCTGGGGGCAATCAGGCTAAGAAATAATGCATAAAATCCTGTGAAACTTGCTTTGTTAAGAATACCCTCGATTTAAATAAGGGTTCCAGCGTAAAATGACTTCGTTTCCCAAAGTGTTATGGCCCTTTGACATCACTCTATCTATCTGACCCTGACTCAGAATAAGCCCTTATAATTCTTTGAATATCTGTTGTTTGATCATTACTGCTTGACAGTGATTGATGAGCTTTATGTGTATGCCCTGTATTCCCATGCAAATTAAACCCAATAAAAGCCCATTGAGGAGCAGGCTCAAGGCCCTTCTCCTCTGAGAGACTGGCCATCTTTCCTCCTCAAGCAGAACATGTCTTGATAGATTTATTCTTATTCATTATGGCCAGGGAGGGCTCTGCTGAATAAAGCTCCCCCACAGTTAGCTAGGGCTTTCCAATTGGGAAAACACACCTTGACTATGCAGGGGTAAGAAAGTATGGAGGGACACGTAGGGTAAGAACTTGTTCCTTTCTCTTGCTTCACTTCTGGCTAGGACTTTCCTTCTGGGGGTCCTGTTTCCATGAGAAAAGGCCAGAAGCAAGACTCTGGGCCCTGAGAAAAAGGATTCTGAGAAAGAATCCCATTGGGGACCTCCTGCTGGCAGCAGGAGGTTGATGCAGAATTGCAGAATGAGCAGGGTCTGGGGTACAGGGGAAAGTCATTGGTAAAATTGAAGTGGAGTGTCTAAAGCAAAACTCCATTCTACAAATGAAGCCAAAAGACTTGATGTTGTTTAATGTCCATCTCCTGCCTTTGTCCCCAAGAGGTATGTGGAAGGAACAAATATTTACTAAACTTTTACATAGTACCTCCTAATTTCATCCTAACAGCAGAAACCTGTGGTGTAGCTGAATTGCTGAGGTTGCTTCCCCTGTCTTAGCACCATTACATTTTTTTTATGTGTAGTTGTTGAAAGTGGCTATTAGTTATAGAAGTTGAGGGTGGCTGTCAGTTTGAGGTCCATCCTAACTAGTTCTGCATGAAGGGCTTACTACATTTTCTAAGAGCATGTGGGATGATTCTCATAAGTCTCTACTCAGTTTTCTGCCACAGGAGGCAACAATGCCAGGGAAACCCAGCTCCATATCATAATGAGGGGATGTACAAGGCTTTGAATTTTATCCTGCAATCTGACCCATACTAGCTGCACTACTTTAGAGAAGTCACTTAACCTAATTAACTTTGATTTTTCTCATTTGCAAAACAGTTTTTAAGAATGATAGTTGAAATGATAAACCTATGGGCACTTCAGAAACTCAAAGTGCTATGTAAATGTCAGCCGTTGTCTATTGGTGTCTATCTTCATTTCCAAGGCACTTTGGCTTAGATCATCTAGCTTTATCTTTTTTGAAGTTTTTTTTCTTTCTTTGCCCAGCAACCTTTGAGTTTCTCATACTGTCTATATTCTTTGTCGTTAGTAGTTAATGTTGATTGTCTTTCAGTGATAAAAGTAGTCTGCAAGGAGATCCAAGATGGCAACGGAGTAGTTGGTAGCTCTGACCATTTGCTCCCAGACCAGTACTGGTCTTACAGACAAAACAACAGTCTGTGCTGTTAACTCTTGCTTAAGTTAACAAGCAACTCTTGCTTGAATTAACAGCACAGTTAACTCAAGAGTTCAGCAGAGAGTGAATGAGATCATCTGTGAGTGAGCGCATACCGAGATAAGAGAGCAGGAAACAAAAACCAGCCCACCTGCAGGGCAGGCAGGAGCTGGTGGCCCAGGCTTTCCAAGTGGAACTGCCACAGCTGCCCAGCCCAGCAGTTCTGGCTGCACAGAGTCAGGGTGGCTGCAGATTGGCTCAGAAGCCATGAGCTACTGGAGCAGAGAGAGAAGGCCTTGGAAATGCAGGATTCAGAAACAGTGCAGTGGGAGTAGGGGGTAAGAAGAAAAATCTCTGAAAAGCCCCTTCATCAGACATTAAGAGCTACACAGTTCCTCACCCCAGATCCCCCTGTCTTCTTTATGACTGGTGCTATTTTCTCTTCTGCATAGCATTTTAACTTTCATTTCTTGTCCTTCAAGTTTGGGCATAATATGTCACCACATTTTATAGTTTATTTCAAATCTCATATTTTGCTCTACGCTTCTCTTAGTGCATTTTACTTTCTTCCTTCTTCCTCTTATTTTTGTTTTAAATTCTATTTTCTCCCATGTTATGACTTACTTGTTTCTATTCCACACTCTTACTATTTCTCCCCTTTCCAGCCCCTCAAAACAAATTTGCTTGTCATTAGTAATCTCACATTCTTTTTACCATTCTTAAAATACCTTTATTCTCTCTCCACCTTAAACTTTTCTCATTGCTTGTGGATAACGTGGTTGTAGTTGCATTTCTTTAATTTGATTTCAAGATAGTCACTCTTTTTATATTTCCAATCTCAAATTTTACTACCCCCATCTCCTACTCCATTTCACCTCCCTTTGCCCTTTTTTCCTTTGTTTTAAATTTTTCATTTTTCCTGTCTTAGCCTGGTTTTCATTCCTCACCCTTAATATTTCTTCTCCCTTATCCTCTCAAAATCACTTCTTTTTCCTCTAGATATATCTTAAGCTTTTTCTTCTTTCTTCTTTCCTTCTCATTCCTATCCCATCTATATTAATCTTAGCTCGTTTTTTGTTGATATTGCTGGGGTGGATCTTTTTTCTCCAACTGGGTACCTCTCTGTATATTATATGTTATATTGTATACAATATAACATGTATATTACATATAATATATGTAAATATATAGTCTGCATATTATATATGTTGTTTTATTTTTCTTTCACTAGGTATATGCATATATATATTTTTAAATTTCAGTTTATTCCTAATACTATACACTTCCCTTCTCTTACTCTATTTGACCTTACATCCTCCCTTTTTTGTTTATTATGTAAATTTTATTTTCTTTCTCTATTAACCTTCTCTCTATTCCCTACTCATTATTGTTCCTCTTTCTACCTTGAAAAATCACTTTCCTTTCAGTTAGTCATCTCATATTCATATTTCCCTTCTTATCATAGTCTTAACCTCTTTACAACTATTAAAATTGGATCATTTGCTATTGATAATGTGGTTGTGGGTGGGAGTTATTTTTGCAAGTGTCGATGTGTTTCCTGACCTGTTTGGTTTTCATCTGGTGCAGCTGTACAACAGTATACAAGATGTGGCAAGCAGAGAGACTCTCAGCCAGCTGGAGGAAAGAACTCACCAAAGAACACCCAACACCAACCAAAACACAACTACAAACAGCGAGGCCTCATAAACAGTTTAAAAGGCATCCCAAGAGCATCAAGCTAGGTTGATCCAGGAGACTACAACACTTAGTCCCACAGGTCTTCTATAATAGAAAGTCACACCACAAAGACAGGCAGTCAAAGCAGATCAATCTAATAGGCAGAAAGAAACAATAAGAGTCACCAAAAATTGATACAAAAAACCAACCCCCAATTAAAAGGATAGGAAGAATGCCCACAAAGAATGCTGAATGAAAATAAGCAAACAAGCTGTCAGACATTAAATTCAAATTAATGGTTATACAAATGCTCAAGGAGCTCATTGAGAACTGCAAAGAACTCAAGACACTTACTACAAACTACACCAACATGAAAAAGGACATAGAAACTATCAATAAGAGCCTGAGGGTAATGAAAAATGCAATAACTGAACTTAAGAATACAGTAAAAGGAATTAAAAGCAAGTTAGATGAAACAGAGGATTGAATCATTGTGCTGGAGGACAAGGTAGACAAAAACTCTCAGACAGAGCAACAAAAAGAAAAGAGACTGTAAAAGAATGCAAAGAGTTTAAGGGCACTGCAGGACAACATGAAGCATAATAATACCTCTATCTTAAGGATACCAGAAGGAGAAGTGCATGGGATAGAAAATATATTTAAAAAAGACAAACTTTCAAAATATGTCTAAATATGACAAACTTTCCTAACTTGATAAAAGAAAAAGTCATGCAAGTTGAAAATGCACAGAGGGTCCCAATCAAGACGAACTCAAAGAGGCCCACTTCAAGACACATAATAATTAAAATGGCAAGATTCTAAGACAAAGAGAGAATCTTAAAGGCAGCAAGGGACAAACAGATAGTAACATACAAGGGAGCTCAATAAGGTACCAGCTGATTTCTCAATAGAAAACTAAAAGACAGAAATGGGAATGAGAAAAAATATTTTGATTAATGAAAAAGCAAAGGCCTGCATCCAAGAATGATCTACCTAGCAAGGTGCTCATTATAATGGAACATGAAATAAGGAGTTTCCCATACAAAAAAAAAGGCTATAAGAATACATCTCTACCAAATAAGCATTGGAAAACATACTGAAGGGAATGCTTTAAGAAGAGGAAGATAATGAAAGAGAGAGAAAGAGAAGAACACAAGTACAAAGGGAAAAGTGTCCATGAATAAGACCTTTCAGTAATAAAAATTAAATGTAAATGGATTGAATGTTTTAATCAAAAGATATAGGGTAGCAGACTGGAAGAAACTATGACTCACATATATGCTGTCTGCAAGAGACACACCTCAGAACAGAGATCTACACAAATGGAAAGTGAAGGAATGGAAAAAAATATTCCAAGTAATCAGACAAAAAAAGGCTAGGTTAGCACATTTTTCTTAAAAACATTCAGCAAAATGGTAGTAAAGGGAGTATACCTCAACATAATGAAGGCCATATACAAGAAACATACAGCCAATATCATACTCAACAGGAAAACACTAAAAACTTTCCCACTACTTTCAGAAACAAGACAAGGATGTTTACTTTCACCACTTCTATTCAATGTAGTTTTAGATGCCTTAGCCACAGCTATCAGACAAGGAGAATAAATAAGAGGCATCCAAATGGGAAAGGGGGAAGAAAAACTGTCATTGTTTGCAGATGACATGATAGTGAACATAGAAAACACTGTACACGCCACCAAAAAACTACTCAACCTAATAAGTGAATTTGGAAAAGCAATGAGATATAAAGTCAATATTCAGAAATCAAAAACATTTTTTGTGCACAAAAAATGAAATATCAGAAACAGAAATCAGGAAAAAAATTCCATTTGCTCTAGCAACAAAAAAAGTGAGTACCTAGGAATAAACCTAACCAAGGAGGTAAAAGACCAGTACTCAGAAAAGTATACAACACTGAAGAAAGAAATTAAGGAAGACACAAATTCATGGAAAAATATACTATGTTCATGAATTGGATAAATTAACATAATCAAAATGTCCATACTACCCCAAGCAATTTATAGATTCAACCCAAGCTGTACTAAATTACCAATGACATATTTCACAAATGTAGAAAAAAATTTCAAAAATTATATGGATTTATTAATGATCTTGAATAGCTGCAGGAATTTTGACAAAGAACAAGCTAGGTGGGATCACCATACATGACATCTAACACTATTACAAGGCCACTGTAATCAAAACAGTCTGGTACTGGCATAAGAACAGACACATAGATCAATGGAACAGAATAGAGAGCCCAATTAATATTTGAGAGCCTAGAAATAAATCCTAGTCTCTACGGTTAATTAATATTTGGCAAAAAGGGAAGAAGCATAAGATGGAGTGAAAATAGGCCCTTCTGTAAATGGTGTTGGGAGATCTGGACAGCTATATGCAAAAATAAATAAATAAATAAATAAATAAATAAATAAATAAATAAATAAATAGAAAGAAAAAAGAAAGAAGCTCAATCACCAACATATAGCATACACAAAAATAAATTCAAATGGATAAAAGATGTAAATGTAAGTCATGACACCATAAAACTCCTAGAGGAGAATATAGACAGGAATCTCATATTCCATGCAGCAATATTTTCACCTGTATATGACCCCTAGAAAAAGGGACATAAAGGAAAGAATAAACAAATGGGATTTCATCAAATAAAAGGCTTCTGCATAGCTAAAGAAAACATCAGCCAAATGAAAATGGAACCAACCATATGGGAAAATATATGTGCCAATGATACCACAGAGAAGGTTTTGATTTTTAAAATATATAAAGAACTCACACAACTCCACTAAAGCATGATTATTTTCTAAAAACCAGTGGGGGTTGTAGCAACAGAAGAAATTGCCAGAAACTCCACTTAAAGGGTCTGCACAAGTTAAAACTTATGCTGACCCACCTCCACCTGGGATTCAGCACCAGGGTAATAGCTGAAAGTATACCAGTTGCATATAGGGAGTAAGTGGGGTGACTGGAAAATAGGGAAAACGCTGGGCAAACTTCCAGAAGCTAGGCAGCAGTGTTGTCCCCTCTCTGAGCCCTCCCTCCACACATAGCAAAAAAAGCAGTGAACTGTGTTACCTTCCCTGGTGATTACCTACATCTCTGTCCCACACAATTCACAGATGCCTTCTCTACAATAGGTCACACTACTAAGACAGAGACTCAAAGCAGCTCTACCTATGGCAGCTGCCAAACTGAGGAGAAGAAACATAGCCCAAATGAAAGAGCAGAACAAAACCCCAGAAGAAGAACTAAATGAAATGGCAATGGCTAACCTATCAGATTCAGAGTTCAAAACATTGGCTATCTGGATGCTAAAACAACCCATTGAGTATGGTAACAGCATAATAAGACCCAGGCAGAAATGAAGGTTACATTAAGTGAAATAAAGAAAAATCTACAGGGAAACAACAATGGAGGTGATGACACCAAGTTTCAAGTAAATGATTTGGAACATAAGGGAGAAATAAGCATTATCCAGAACAGTAAGAAGAAAAATGAATTTAAAAAATGAGGATAGTATAAGGAGCCTCTGAGATATTTTCAAATGTACCAACATCTGAATCATAAGGATGCCAAAAGGAGAAGACGAAAAGCAAGAAATTAAAAACTAATTTGAAAAAATAATGTAAGAAAACTTCCCCAGTCTGGCAAAAGAAATAGACACACAAGTCCAGAAAGCACAGAGAATCCCAAAGAAGTTTGGCCCAAAGAGAACCACACAAAGACACATCATAATTAAAATGCCAAAGGTTGAAGATACAATGAGACTCAAAAGCAGCATGAGAAAAGCAGAGAGTTACCTACAAAGGAGTTCCCATAAGACTATCAGCTTATTGCTCAAAAGAAATTTCAAATGCTTCAATCAAGATAGAAGGCCAAATAATGAGCTTCCCAGACAAAAGAAGCCTAAAAGAATACACCTCTACCAAAACAGCCATGCAAGAAATACTAAAGGGCCTGCATTAAAAAAAAGGAAGGAAAGGAGAAAGAGAGGGAGAGGAACACAGGAACAAAAATGGCAATGAATAAGTACCTATCAATAATAACCTTAAACATAAATGGATTAAATGCTCCAATCAAAAGGCATAGGATAGCTGAATGGATAAGAAAGCATGACCCACACATATGCTGCCTATAAGAGACCCATCTCAGGACAAAAGACCTACACAGACTCAAAGTGAAGGGCTGGAAACAAATTTTCCAAGCAAATGGAAAGGAAACAAAAGCCATGGTAGCAATACTCATAAGAGACAAAATAGACTTCGAAAGAAGAGCCATAAAGAGAGATCCTGAAGGTCACTTCATAATACTCAAGGGAAGAATCCACCAGGAAGACATAAACATTATAAATATATAAGCAACCAACATAGGAGCACCTAAATACATCAAGAAAATCTTAGAGGGCTTCAAGAAAGAGATTGACAACAACACAATTATAGTAGGGGATTTTAAAACCACACTGTCAAAAATGGACAAATCTCCTAAATAAAATATCAACAAAGATATTGTGGCATTGAACAATACTCTAGATGAAATGGACGTAACAGATATATATAGAGCCCTTCATCCCAAAGAAACTAAATACAGATTCTTTTCAAATGCACATGGAACTTTCTCAAAGATAGACATTACAAGACACAAAACAAGCCTCAACAAATTCAAGAAAATTGAAATTATACCAAGCATTTTCTCTGACCACAGGGGACTGAAACTTGAAACCAACCCCAAGGGGAAAAACCTAAAACACTCAAAATCATGGAGATTGAATAGCATGCTATTAAACAATGAATGGGTCAAAAATGAAATTAGGGAGGAAATCCAAAAATTTCTGGAAACAAATAAAAATGAACTCACAACAACCCAAAACTTATGGGACACAGCAAAGGCAGTCCTTAGAGGAAAGTTCATAGCAATACAGGCCTACCTAAAAAACATAGAAACATCTCAAACAAACAACTTAACTCTACGCCTACAAGAACTCGAGGATCAACAGCAAAGACAGCCCGGAGCAAGTAGAAAGAAGGAAATAACTAAAATCAGAGCAGAATTAAATGACATAGAGACTAAAAGCACAATTCTGAAGATCAATGAATCCAGGAGCTGGTTTTTTTAAAAGATAAACAAAATTGACAAGCCTTTAAGCAGGCTCATCAAGAAAAAAAGAGAGAGGACCCAAATAAACACAATCAGAAATGAAAGAGGAGA
>PVKU01009882.1:0-57499 GCA_004027475.1 Anoura caudifer | reverse complement strand
AGAAAAGAAAAGAAAAGAAAAGAAAAGAAAAGAAAAGAAAAGAAAAGAAAAGAAAAGAAAAGAAAAGAAAAGAAAAGAAAAGAAAAGAAAAGAAAAGAAAAGAAAAGAAAAGAAAAGAAAAGAAAAGAAAAGAAAAGAAAAGAAAAGAAAAGAAAAGAAAAGAAAAGAAAAGAAAAGAAAAGAAAAGAAAAGAAAAGAAGAAAGAACAGAGTGTGGCAGCTATTTCTCGACAGGGGCCTCTCACTCAAACTGCACTTCAGAAAGAAGCCTGCACTGAACCACCTGCCTGCACTGTGTTTCTCCTATCTGTGCCAGCTCTTATAAAGGTTTCCTGGAATCTATTTCAACCAAAAGGACAGAGAATTTCCCTATTCATCAGACCTGCACAGCTCCTACCAAAGTGGCTCTATTCTGACCAATCAGGACAGTGCCTTTTGGACCAATCACTACAAAGATTTAGAGCTCAGGAGAACAGACCAATCAGGGACTAGGGGTGGAGACTTCTGTCTATATAACCTGGCTCCCCTCTGGCTCTGAGAGTGCACTTTCAACCTTTCTACCAAAGACTGAAGACTACATTTCACTGGCTAAGCTGAAACACTGAAGATGACTCACTGGAGCAGAGCAGACCAGAGCAGACTGGCACAGTATGGAGCAAACCAGTGAAGCACAAAGCCAACTACAAGGAGGAGAGCAGAGCTGTCTAGGTGGAGAGTGGCATGGCCCCAGAACTGCCTCATAGCTCTGTTGTTTTCATAGCCATGCTGTATCACAACTGAGCGGTTTTGCACTGAATCAAGTTTTTCTTCTTCACTGCACCCCAAATTGGAGATTCCTGTGGGCACTGAATTGGTGCCAACAACCATCAGTTAACATTCTATATGAGGCCTCTTCACAGAGCACATGGTTAACCACCACAAGAGCCAAAATAAACAAAACTTCTCCAATTTATAAAATAAAGATTTAGTTACTAATGTAAATAAGAGTCTTTTGTAAATCTTCAAAATGACAACTCTGTTCAGTGTAGGATGATTTTTAAATAAAGTGTTATTTTATACAAACTCAGAACTCAAAAGGGTATTTTACACCTTTCAAATAAGGTATTATTTCATAAAAACTCATCCTGGCTGGTATGGCTCAGTGGATTGAGTGCTGGCCTGGGAACCAAAGGATTGCCGATTCAATTCCCAGTCAGGGCACATGCCTGGGTTGTGGGCCTGGTCCCAATTTGGGGGCATGTGAAAGGCAACCAATGGATGTTTCTCCCGCACACTGATTTTTCTAACCTTCTCTTTTTCCCTCCCTTCCCCCTCTCTCTAAAAATAAATTTAAAATCTTAAACATTATTGAATAATAAAAATTTAAAAAATGAAAACTGAAAAACTCTAAAATTTATTTCTATTATTTCCTGAATAATAGTAAGTTCTTGTTTGTACTATAGGCAATGTAAAGAAGGCTTTGTGTAAAGAAAGATTACTCAGTACTACACGGCAAATACTATGAGAAGCAGTGGGCCAGGTGTACCTTATTTTTCACATCTGAGTTTCCTAACATTGGGGGCAAACCTTTCTCCTGGCCTCCTGATTGCATGAGGGAGCTTTTTACAAAGCAACATAACTGACCTCTGCTTCCCCTCCAACTTTATCCAAAGAGGAATGACTTATCCAATTAGTATATTTGGGAGAAGAAATTGGACATGTACAACTCATTCCCTTCTGGGTTCCTTCTTTTGGGTCTTCCTAGCAATAGAAATGATACATTCTAGTCTGTTCTATGCCATGTGGTAAACTAGGAGAAAGCTGTTGCTATTCACCTGAACCAGTAACAGAAGCTGGGGGAGGACATAAGCCTGTCTAATTTACAAGTGCACCATTAGGGGGTCCACATAATTATACACGTGAAACATATCCTTCAAGTCATCCTTTTTCTAAAAATCAAGAATAAAGCTGATGCCCTAAGCAGTATGACTCAGTTGGTTGGGCTCTGTCCGGCAAAGTGAAAGGCTGCCAGTTCAATTCCTAGTCAGGGCACACGCTTGGGTGGCAGGTTAAGTCCCCAGCTGGGGCATGTGCAAGAGGTAACCGACCTATCAGTGTTTCTCTCCCTTTTTCCCTCACTTCCCCTCTCTCCAAAAATAAATAAATAAAATATTTTTTAAAAGATTAATGCTGCCCTGGCTGGTGTAGCTCAGTGGATTGAGCACGGGTCTGTGAACCAAAGGATTGCGGTTCAATTCCCAGTCAGGGCACATGCCTGGGTTGCAGGCCAGTTCCCAGCAAGGGACACACGAGAGGCAACCATACATTGATGTTTCTCTCCCTCTCTCCCTCTCTCCTTCCCTTCCCCTCTAAAAGATAAATAAATAAAATGTTTAAAAAATAAAAGTATTCTGGAAATCAAGCTTTAAAAAAAAAAAAAAAAGATTAATGCTAACTTTTGATCTTCTATCAGACTGCCATGTATCTCTCAAATAATTCAGAGCTAGAAAGAAGGGAAGAAATGGCTATTGCTCTCTCCCCACCACAAATCCCACCAATTAGGAAAAACAGACATTTTACTTATATGCAAGATATTAAGTAAATTCTTTCTAATGTTATATTTAAATATCACAAAGAGTTACTATGTCATCATTTAATTATTACAATACTACAACATAAAGAGTTTATGCCTTAACACCTTACCTTAACAAAACGTTCATATCGCGCCTTCACTATTGGATTATTTAAAATGCTTGTAGCAGTCAACACACTCTCTCTTTTTATTTGTTCCTTATAAGCCTGTGAAAAATAGAACACACTGAAGTACTTGAAAACTATGACATAAAAAATATTTCCATAATTAAAATGACATTATATAGTCAAATTCTTATATTTAAATGATTTACCTTCTGGCAAATGAAACTATAAAGCAACAATAGCTACTATGACCGCAGTGTAAATCATCTACAGATTAAAACAATGAGCTTTGATGAGCAAATCAGCTTCAACAACACACACCCAGTCAGCAGATACCTTAAGTCTAGGTCTCCTAGACAGCTATTTTCTCTCCTTTCCATTCTACCTCCACCTCCTCCAGCGCCAACTACTTCAACTATTAATTTTCACGCTACCAAAAATGAAAGAATAATTTTTCATACAGCTAGAGTAATTAGTCCACCTCTAGCTGTTTTATACAAAGGAGAAGAGGATAATGGGGGGAAGAGTTTTTAGAAACATGTATAAAGGATACATGGACAAAACCAAAGGCATGGTAGGATCAAGGATGGGAAGTGGGGGTGGCAGGGGTGAGGGAAAATGAAGACAACTGAACTTAAACAACAATAAAAAATGTAAAAAACAGATGGTAAAATATGCAAGTCTAGTTTCCAAAAGTGTCAAAGAATTATCAAAAGACAAAATTTTTAAAAATATTATATGTGCTCAAAGTAGCTAAAACTGTCTTCAAAAGCCTGAGTTAAATGAGGTTCACTTCAATACAAACTATGAATTTAAGACTCAGGTATTTTCTATTTAAAACTTAAGTCTTTAATATTTGAATTTTTAAATCTGCTTTTTAAACAAATTTCACACAATATAAACATGTAATTTGAAATAAATTTGACTAAATAAAAGCAACCAATATAGAAGCAGAAATATGCGCCCTGGCTGCTGTAGCTCAGTGGATTGAGCGCGGGCTGTGAACCAAAGGGTCACAGTTCGATTCCCAGTCAGGACACATGCCTAGGTTGCAGGCCAGGTCCCCAGTAGGGGCCATGTTGAGAGGCAACCACACATTGATGTTTCTCTCCCTCTCTTTCTCCTTCCCTTCCCCTTTCTCTAAAAATAAAGAAATAAAATATTTTTTAAAAAAGAAGCAGAAATATGCTAACAAAAGGAAAATAAAGTCTTCTAGAATTTTTGAGTAAATTCTACTAAAATATTTAATAGATAGTAACTGATAATCCTACTTTTTTAATTTATTTTTCCCAACCATAGAAAAATGTTACAATCAAATCTTTCTTTTTTGTTCTAAAATACACATACACACACACAATCATTTTGTACTAACTTTTTAAAAACTGTTAATGAAAGAACAGTTCAACAGCTATGATTTTTCTGAATGGCTACTATGTGTGCCAGGCACCACTGTTAAGTGCCTTTTATATTTTAATTAATCTAATATTTAAATAGTCACATAGAAGTAGAGTGATTATTCACACCCACTTTACAGATAAGGAAACTTAAAGCCAATTCGCATATTATATGCTGAACCACAATTCAAACCCAGAAAGTCTGACTCTAGAGCCCACAACCTTAACTACTTACTGTGCACACTGCCTCTAGCTGTCTTTACAATTATTCACACATAAGATTAACAGAATTGTACACAAGTCAGTAAGTGTGAAACAATGGCCTTTGAAGGACAACAAGGGATTGAAGAATAATTGAAGGACTTCATTAGGATAGATCCAGACTTACCTGCTTCCCTTTGATATGGTCGGGAGACTTTAAGTGTTGCTGGACTGAACTATGCAAAGCAGGGATGTACACACTACAAGCACTGCAGTGAACAGTCTCTACTTTCATCATGTGGTCATCTGCAGTAACACCTGCAAAAGAAATCCAATTATTAATAAATAATTCATATATTCTTATTTCAGACAAATCAAGTTTTACTATTTTGTTTCCAAAATTATTTATATTCCTTCTTCCCAAAAAAAGATGGGAGTATTTAGGTTTATGTTGAGTTTTTTTTTACTATACCTCCTAAATCTGCATATATAGCTTAAAAATATATGGATAAAAGATTAAAATTATAAAGTATATTTCCAAATCATGTTATATAATCAGCACTAAGGACTGTAAGTCCATCCCCAAAATGAAATATAAAACAAAACAGGTATGATTCTGTAGTAAAATAAGAATGCCCCTGATTATGAATGTGGGTGGGTAGAAACAGGGAAAAAGATTTCAAAATTGGATTAAAAAGGAACAAAATATACATTAGATCTTGAAAATGGTAATTGAGGTTTATTACAGGAAAAGAAGGTATAAATATTGGGTTGGCCACAAAGTTCATTTGGTTTTTTTCCATAAGATGGCTCTAGCAGTGCTTAGCTGTCGTTAACTTCATTCAAAACAACTTTGTTAGACTGCATTGTGAAAGCTATCATATCAGTGTACATTAATAAAAAAATGTCAAAATTAGTAAATTTTTGTGTAGCCATTTTAATACTGAAGATGGAAGAAAACACACATTTTCAGTATACTATCCTCTATTATTTCAAGAAAGGAAAAACTAAATTGAAGTGAAACAAAAAAAGATTTGTGCAGTGTATGGAGAGGTTACTATGATTGATCAAACGTGTCAAAAGTGGTTTGTGAAGTTTCAGGCTAGAGATTTCTCGCTGAACGATGCTCCATGGTCAGGTAGACCAGTTCAATTTGATACTGATCAAATTGAGACATTAACTGAGAACAATCAACTTTATACTATGTGAGAGATAGAAGACATATTCAAAATATCCAAATCAATAAAGTTATTGGTGAAAATGAAAAATGTGTCCTTTATTTTACAGAAAAAACTAAACGGACTTTTTGGGAACCCAATATGTGCAAGGGATAGTTGTAAAAGAAAATGGTTCTTCCTGGGAATTGCAAGTAATTCCATATGGCTGTGGCACAGAGTAAAAGAAGAGACAAAAGTATCCAGTAAAGATGAAGGCATTGGTAGATACACTTTGCCTTCTTGCACAACCAAAGTAAGGACAACAACAAATTTAAAAACAAAAAACAACCAGATCTGCCAGAAAATCAAAATGTATGGAAGTCTGACAACCAAGGAGTTAAAGAAGAAACATTCATCCAGACTGGTAGGAGGGGCGGAAACAGGCAGCTGTGGTAGAGATGACTTGCGGCAAGGCGGCAGCTGGCAGACCTGGTGTTACCACATTCCCATGTGAATAAACCAGGAGGAACAACTGGGACCCGAGACAGACCATGCAACCCCAGGTTCCAGAGAGGGAAAAGAAAGTCTCAAACCTCTGAGAAAACCTGTGGGGGTTGCAGAAGTGGGAGAAACTCCCAGCCACAAAAGAGACTGATGGAGGGGTCCACGGGGTCCTAGAACCTACACAAACCCACCCACAAGGGATTCAGCACCAAAAGGGCCCAATTTGCTTGCGGGTAGCAGGGAAAGGGACCGAAAGCCACCCAAGAGCCAAGCAAGAGGTACTGTTCCCTCTCTGACGTTTCCCCCACATACAGCACCACAAGGCAGAGACATGGATTGTCCTATCTGATAAATACCTAAGGCTCCACCCCTTACAACGCAGCAGGTGCGCCAAGACAAAGAAATATGGCCTAAATGAAAGAACAGATCAAAACTCCAGGAAAAAAAAAAACTAAACAATGAAAAGATAGCCAACCTATCAGATGCATAGTTCAAAACAATGGTAATGAGGGTGCTCACAGAAATGGTCGAGGATGGTCACAAAATAGAGGAAGGGTGAAGGCTACGCAAAATCAAATAAAGGAAAATATATAGGGAACCAACAGTGAAGGGAAGGAAACCAAGACTCAAACCAACGGTTTGGACCAGAAGGAAGAAATAAACATTCAGCCAGTACAGAATGAAGAAACAAGAATTCAAAAAAAAAAAAAAAAAAGAGGAGAGGCTTAAGAACCTCCAGGATAACTTTAAATGTTCCAACATCCAAATCATAGAGGTGCCAGAAGGAGAAGAGGAAGAACAAGAAATTGAAAACTTATTTGAAAAAATAATGAAGGAGAACTTCCCCAATCTGGCAAAGGAAATAGACTTCCAGGAAGTCCAAGAAGCTCAGAGTTCCAAAGAAGTTGGACCCAAGGAAGCACACGCTAAGGTACATCATAATTACATTAGCAAAGATTAAAGATAAGGAGAGAATCTTAAAAGCAGCAAGAGAAAAGGAGACAGTTACCTACAATAAGACTATCAGGTGATTTCACAAAAGAAACCTTACAGGCAAGAAAGGGCTAGAAAGAAATATTCCAAGTCATGAAAGGCAAGGACCTACATCCAAGATTACTCTCTCCAGCAAAGCTATCATTTAGAATGGAAGGTCAGATACAGTGCTTCCCAGATAAGGTCAAGTTAAAGGAGTTCATCATCACCAAGCCCTTATTATATGAAATATTAAAGGGGCTTATCTAAGAAACAGATCAAAACAACAACAAACTCACAATTATCCACAACTGACCTAAAAACAAAATAAAAACAAAAATAAACTAAGCAACAACTGGAACAAGAAGAGAATCACAGAAATGGAGTTCACAAGGAGAGTTATTGGTGGGGAGGGGCTGGGGGCAAAATGGGGGAAAGGGTACAGGGACTAAGAAGCCTTAATGGTAGGTAGAACATAGACAGGGGGATGTTAAGAATAGTATAGGAAATGGAGAAGCCAAAGAACTTATATGTACAACCCATGGACATGAACTAAGGGGGGGAATACTGATGGGAAGGGGTTGCAGGGCAGAGAGGGATAAGGGGAAGAAAAAAATGGGGCAACTGTAATAGCATAACCAATAAAATATACTTTAAAAAACAGGACAAAAGATGAGAAAAGAGAAAAAGAGACAGGTCTAAACCATGGAGAGCTTTTTGTGTGCCATGCCTAGGAATTTGAACTTTATCCTGGAAAGAATGGGGAAGCCATTGAAAATTCTTGAAGTAATGACGTGGTATAATAGAATCAGAGGTAAAAAACTGAAAGTAAGAAAACTAGTTAGCTAAATAATGTAATAGTCAAAAGAACATGTAAAGATTTGAACAAATGCATATTTAAAGAGATAAAGAAACAGACTTGATAGATATTTAAAAGGTGAACCATAAAGGACACAAAGCTGCAGATCTGGTCAAGTAAAATACTTAGGATTAACTTCTGCTTTGATGGTAGGGTCACTGTCCAACATAAATGAAAAACGTATTTGTAGAGTTTTTGTTTTGTTTTCTTCATGGGCTGGAGGATGATCAAAGAGAGGATAACGTTTTTGGATATGTTGATATTGTGGGACTGGTGAAGAAAGATGTGAATAGGCAGTTGAATGTATGAGATTAGAGGTCAAAAAAGAGATCTGTTCTATACATGTATTAGTAATTAACAAAAATGTTAATTTAAGCTCTGTAAGTAAATTAAGTCATCTGGAAGAAATATACAGAGAAATGATAATGGGACTATAAACTACTGGGAAACACCAACTTCTAAATGCCTGATACAGAAAGAAAAACACAGAAATGTAAAAAATGACAAGGGAATATAGAGAACATCAGGACAGTGAGATACCAGAGAAACCAAGGAAGGAAATGGTTTCAGAGAGAAATAAAGTCATCAGTGAAAAATGTTGCGAAAATAAGATAATTAAAAAGAACTTACAGAAGTTGGTGTTGGCAACATGTCAGAGCAATTTCGGTAAACTAATGGGTGCAGAAAATTGTCTACTGTGGGTAAAGCAATAAATGGGAGTGAAGAAACAGAGATCAGTGTGGACTATGCTTAGTTCTCTAAGCACAGTTGTTTAAAGGGAAAGGCAGGATTTAGGTGAACTAATGCATATTTTTATTTTCTTTTGTTCCTCTGGTTTTTTATTTGTTTTTAAGATAAGAGCATAGGCTTCCAGGAGATAAGTAAAAGAGGACTGAAAAAGCAAAAGAGCAAAGTCCTTGAGGAGATAAGGAGGGATAAGGAAGAAAGAGTACAGATGGTAGAGTTACTTTCATCCAGACATAAAGATGATTTTTCTTCTAAAACTTAAGTGAAAGCCGGAAAAGTAGAAAGTGATACATTTGTAAGCATGAGAACAGGAAGCGAACTTCATTTCTGATAACCCACTCAGGGCTACCACATAAAACTATGTACTGGGTCACTCTAGTGGGCATCATTTACATTAAAATAGGTTAAGGTGTAAAATAGACATGTAAATTTCTAAAGCAATTTGTTTAAATACTTACCTTCCATAACATCTTTTTCAATTATTTTGACTACTTCTGTTTGATTATTTGTCTGTTGCTTACGAATAGATGTTTTCTTGAATTTATTTACCATACACTCCTAAAAACAAAATAGGAAGAATTCAAAAAGTTATCAGTGAGCACTTGGCATGTGCTCAGCACCATGCTCAGCCTATGAAAGGTAACAGTATGTGTTATATAACAACTAATATCTGTTCTCAAAAAGCTTACAATTTAGTTGAGAAGACTGTCATAAAGTACTAGGAAACTACAAAAAGTTCCCTTAAAATGTATTTTAGGCATACAGAGTAAAAGAAATCAAGGAGCTGGACTACTCAAGGTCTTCTTTGGGCAGGCAAGTACTTAAACCCTAAATGACAGAATCCAGTTAAGGAATGAACTTCATAAAATTGTAACTAAGGACACAATTCTGCAAGGATATGGAGGACTGAATAATCACTGCATTGCTAACCTCCTAACAATTCCATCTCTTCTGCCCAAATAAACTTTATGCACAATTAGCAGTCCAGCTCTAGCACCTTCCTTAAGAATCCCTGACCCCAGCTATACGCCTATACCCCAAACCCCTTTGGCCTATATTATCATTCTTGGCCCTTCCACTTAACTGTATCATCTGTGTGTGGGTGACTATGTTCTATGTCCAATTATTGTCTGTTCATTGAAGGTAGTATCTGTGTTTTTAGTGCCTGCACAACATATTTCATAAATATTCAAGGAAAATCGTTGAACTGATGACTGCACACTCATAATACAAAGGACACTAAACAGACACCTGGCTCTATATTTTGAATTCAGAATCCACCACTTAACTGAGTCACTTAAACTGTTCTGAGGATAATCTTTCATGATGAAAAGGAGTTGTTATGAAGTTCAAATATAATATCAAAACACCACATATAGAGACCCTCAGTGGATGACAGCTGATTCTGTATCAATAAACAGTTGGTAAAGGAATTCCTTTCCTACCACCTCTGTCAGAAATTACTGTGAAAAACATAAAATGTTCTCTCAATTAACAAATCTAAAGTCTATTAGATATAAGTTAAATTTATATCTAATTCTGGGATAATTTTAAAATAACTCTTTAAAGAGTAAATTAAAATTTTAGAAACATAAAGTGTGAGATGGAGTACATAAAAAATAAATTGAAAATGTATGTCAGATAAAGTGCTTTTCACTTAAAAACAGCTACTTACATGCAAAAACTCCATAACTACTTTATCAAATTTAGTTTGTTTCTGGATATGATCTAACGTTTCCTGATGTGAAGAACTTTCCAGATGCAGTTCAATATCTTTTTCTTCAAACGTTCGAAATTTACAAAATGAACATGTGAATGCCATTCTATAAGGGGGAAAAAAGGTTTTCTTTAAATATTACCTTGTTTACTTATTAAGTTCATAAAAAGAGAACAATAAAATTAATTTTACTAACATAAATGATTCCTATCTTTCATTGAATGGTTGGTGCAACTAAAGCTTAAGTAAAAAAAAAAAATTGAACAGTATTTCTTTCAGTACCTATTTGGACAATATTGTCATTCTACTACTTTGCATTTCTGGCCCACCCTGGAGTTCCTAGGTACAAAAGATGGAATCAGTGTATCTACTTAATCTAATCTTAAACTCTCCACTTCAAGCTTAGACCAGTTAAAGAGCCAAAGCAAACCTCAAGAAGTATCAATTTCCAAAGTTCCACTACTTGTTTTACAACAACTTGTTCCATCTCCTAGTTTCCAAACCACTATAGTAGTATCAACACGGCCAGGTGGAATATCAGACAGCCATAATTCACTCCCTTGGAGCTCTTGGGTGATCAAAGGTCCTGCTCCCTAAAGATCATTTCATTATGACTGACAGTCCTGGTCTGGACAAATGCATGCATTTTAGAGCCTCAGGAGCCATTCCCCTTTTTCTACCATTTAACTGCTCCTGTCTTATATATTCTAGTTATTTCCTTTTCCTTGAATTATGACAACAGTTATCTAACTGGATTCTCTGTCCCCAGTTCCCATTTTCCAATTAATTCCTTACACTACCATTAGATTTATTTTCCCAGTTAAAAGTAGGGTATCTGGCCCTAGCTGGTGTAGCCCAGTTAGTAGGAGCATCGTCCAGTAAGCCAAGTCATGGGTTCAATTCTTGCCAGGTCATGAAAGTGGGTTGCAGGTTTGGGTCCTGGTCGGGGTTACATGGAAGAGGCAACCAACAGATGTTTCTCTCTCACATCAATGTTTCTCACCCCCTCTCCCTCTTTTCTCCTCTCTTTGAAATAAATAAGCACGTCTTCAGGTGAGGATTAAAAAAAAAGTATGGGATCTGGAGCCAACTGCTGGGTTTATATTTAGCATCCTTATGTGACCTTGGACAAGTTACTTAACTTCTGCTAGGCCTTAGTTTTCTTACTTAATGAGATGAGGACTTTAAAAATACATATAAAGCCCTTAGAACAGTTCCTGACACATAGTACTTATTCAAATAATTATTGTTACTTCCTAAAGACAACACATTACTGCTCAAAAGGCTTCACTGGCCCCTTAAAGCTCAAAAAAAAAAAAAAAAAAGTTAAAATGCTTTCAGCTGCCATTTAGCTCTTGCTCTCTCCTCTCTTTCATTGAAGAGTTTATTTATTCATTTTTAGAGAAAGGGGAAGGGAAGGAGAGGGAGAAAAACAGCAATGTGTGGTTGCCTCTCACACACTCCCCTGCTGGGGGATCTGGCCTGCAACCCCAGCATGTGCCCTGACTGGGAATTGAACCACAACCCTTAGGTTCACAGGCCTGAGCTCAATCCACTGACCTACACCAGGCAGGGCTTCTCTTTCTCCCCCTCCCCCTCCCTGGCTTTACCCACTAATACCTTTAACAGTATCTAGCACATAGTATGTCTTCATTAAATGTATTAATTAGATTACACCTTTCAACCCACTACAGTCATTTTCAATCTACATAGTTTTCAATTCCCTGAATACCAATGAAACATTTATTTCTTTGCTTTTTTTTTACCTCAAGCCATGACCACTACTTGGGCTGCCTAACAACTCCTACTGCCTCCCTACCATTCCTAAATCAGTTCATATCCACTCATCCATTTCCCTGATTTTCCTGCCCTCCTATGTAGAAGATATCACAAAAACCCATCCCTTTCCATCTTATTATATTGAAAGCATTCAAAGATCAAAAAATATTACAAGAATAGTTATTTACTGTCAATCTCTTATCCTAACTCAAAACTGCTCTGATAAATTAAAATAATTTTAGACTATTTTAAAGGATTCTTATCCTAAAACAAAAATTTAATTGAACTGATACTCTTTTAGTTAAGTCATTGGGTTTACTTCTAGAATTATGGAGAAAACAGCTAAATTAAAGCTCACTTATTTTCTCCAAATCACAACATATATTACATTAATATGGATCTATGATATCCAAATCTGTAACTTTTAATGGGTAAAGTATACATAGGTAAATAATAGAAAAAATAATCCCATAATATAAAATCATCTTCAAACTCCTACACATGTGATACAAAGCATTCATTTCAATTTATTTCTGCTACAAAAGTAACTAAGCCCATTACCCTTGTCGAAACAAGAAATGATACCGGAGTGGGAGATACTCCCAAAAACCACAACATAGATGACCCTTAAAACTTCTTTTTATGAGTTAATTCTTAATAAGCTTAATTTTATTGTTTCTCAGGTCCCAACAAATTAGGAGTAACAAACCACAAAGAACATAGGTAAAAGTTTTTAAATCTGGACACAAAGATTAAACAATACCTAACAGACTAATATAAAAGACACTCTAATCAAACAAAAAATCTGGGAATCAAATGCAACTGAATTTTCTTTTACTACATTTTACATAAACAAACCCACTGTATATATTAAAACCAAGTAATAACAAAGAGTATCCTGTTTCATATGGAAGAAAACTCATACATTTTTAAACTATCGCCTTAAAAAGGTTTGTAGATTCCTCTCTTAAAATGTTATCTTTTGAATTAAGATACAGTTTTAGACATCTAGAAAATTCACTTAGGTGAAACATTTCGGTCCCTTCATGCTACAAAAACAAGTTAACTTTCATAGAGCAAAACTGTTTTTTGAATGAGAAACACTTTTTACTTTGAATTTACTTTTTAAATTTTATATTCTTTATTTCCCTAGCATTAGTAGTACCTGGGCAGATTTCAGAGGAAAAAAGAATATCAATATTGTCCTTTAAAAACAATTTCCTAGTAGTCTCTTTTTTTTCTAGACATAACTTTACATCTTGCATATATACAGTGTGGGGCAAAAGTAGATTTATAGTTTGAATATACAAAAGTTTATTCTTATATTATTATTTATTAATTATTGTATTATTTTCCATGTGAACAACCATAAACCTACTCTTTCCCACCCTGTATTTTTCTATTTTATCTGCATTTTCTGCATGTTGTTTCAGGTTTTATAACCAATAGCCTAAGAGCCATGAAGGAATGTATCTAATTTTACACATACTTGGTCACATGTATTGCTGGTATTTCTTGCGTATTTGGAATTATTATAAATAATATTGTAATGGGCATCTTTTTAGATTAAACTCTTCTATATTTTTAAGTTATTTTTGGAGAGATCAAAAAGGATTACAAAATTCAAAACACTTTTAAAAATGCTAAATTGCCTACCAGTAGTTATAACTAGGTCATCAGAAAATTGTAAGTGTCCTTTGACTGCACCCTAGTTAGTAAATCAGTATTTCTTTCCTCCTTGCTAATAAAATGCTATACTATTATTTAAATCTTCAGTTTATTTCACTGACAATGAGTTTCTAATGTTTCAATATCTACAGCAGCTGGAATCTACTCATTTACTCTTCTTCAGAATTTTCTTTGGAATCAGGATTGGAAAGACCTGACATATCTGTAATAGTTAGTTTTCCTGTCCAAGAATATCACTGCATCACCATGTAGTCCAATCTCAAAGACCTTGTGGCTTTCTTCATGTTATGACATATATTGCTCTTTAAGAATACTGTATTTCTATTTTGTTTTTGAATTACCATTATTGAATGGGATATCTTTTTTCTTATATTTTCTAAGTGATAATTGTATATAAATATCAAAACTCAAAAGCATTCTTATGTATCTTTGATCAAAACTTTTCATTTGGTGCTCAGGAATTCTTACATTTCAAATGATTTCACTTTTCTAGAAAATGGTTTTTTAACAAGCCCAATTTTCTGACTATTAAACACAAACCTGTATCCATCTCCATATTTCTCACTGTTTTTTTCTCTTCTGCGCCTTTGTTTCTCTCGCCGAGCTTCAATTCGCCGCTTTTCTTCTTCTTCATTTTTTGGATCAATTTTTGCTAAAATATCAGACAAAAATGTCAAGACTACAGATTACTTTCTCATTCTCCCTTTCCCGTTCCCAGTTCTTACAGTACAGATAATACAAAGTTTACTTGGTGATAGTAGATTAAACTGAACTCACCAAAAAAATGAGAGTCCAAGATTACCCAGTAGGTCTGAAACTTAATTTGAATACAATAATTATAAATTTTGTCATATTTACTTTTCACCTATGTGATTATTTGCTATATATATTTAATCTGTTCATTTTTCTTATTCCCATTTTAAGCAATAATATCCATATCACCTTAAAGAGCAATTTTCAGCCAGTGTGCTGCAAGAATGTTTGAAATATGCAATACCTATTTAGTCAGGACCACTGACCTTTTTTCCCTTAGATTGTCAAAGTTAAAAAATGATAACAATCAACACAGCAATAGCTAGCTGGTGTGAATGAATAAAATTATACCTGCCCTGGCTGGTGTGGCTTAGTGGATTGAGCAACACCTGGGAACCAAAGGGTCTCCAATTCAACTCCCAGTCAGGGCACATGCCTGGGTGGTGGGCCAGGTTCCCAGTAGGGGGTGCGTGAGGCAACCACGCACTGATGTTTCCCTCTTTCTCCCTCCCTTCCCCTGTCTAAAAATAATACATAAACTCTTTAAAAAGATGGAAAAATTACAACTATTTTTTGTCAGATCAGCAAAAAATGTATTTTTTTGGATCAATTTTTGCTAGAATATTATTTTTTGCTGTGCCACAGAATTTTAGTAATCAGTTTATATGTGCTGTGAGATGAAAAAGGTTAAAAATCACTGACTAAAATCATCTTGAATACCACTTTAGGAAACACTAAAGTCACCTGGCCCAGCATTAAAATGGAAACCAAATGAGAACTGGAGAGTTTTAGATACAAAAACTCATATATATTACAGCAGCTTTCCCAAAATTTCTTAAAATGTATAAATTCTAAAATAGAAGCAGATTCCTCCCTTTTTCAAAAAAATCCTGGTACAAAATTTACCATTTTAGCCATTTCCAAGTGAACAATTCAGTGGCATTAAGTACATCACAATGTCATGCAACCACCATCACGACTTAACTTTTTCATAACGTCAAACAGAAACCCATACCTACTAAGTGGTTACTCCCCACCTACCCTTTCCCCAACCCCCTGGTAACTACTAGTCTGCTTTCTGGCTTTATAGATTTCCCTGTTCTAGATATTTTATATAAATGGAATCATACAATATATGACCTTTTTGTCTGGCTTCTTTTATTTAGCATAATGCTTTCAAGGTTCATTCACATGTTGTACCATGTATCAGTATGTCCTTCCTTTTTAATGGCTGAATAACATTCCATTGTGTGGATATATCACATTTTCTTTTATCCATTTGCTTGTTGCTAAGCAACTGGATTGATTCCACTTCTTGGCTACCGTGAATAACGATGCTATGAATATTCGTGTACGAGCTTTTGTTAGAATACTTTTCATCATTCTTTGAGGTATGTTCCCAAGAGTGGAACTGCTGGGTCACACTGTCAGTCCATGCTGGATAATTTGAAGAACAATCCAACTGTCTACCATGGCAGTTGCACCACTTTACATTCCCAACAGTAATGCGTGAGGGTTCCAGTTTTTTCACGTCCTCACCAACATTTGTTATTTTCATTTTTTTATTGTGTACCATCTAACTTCACATGGTATGCAGTGTGTCTCATTGTGAGCCAGTTCCTTCCTATAATACATTTAACTCAAGACTTAAAAAAACACCTTATCTGGCCTTGGCCAGTGGCCCAATTGGTTGGAGCATCATCCTATACAACAAAAGGTTGCAGATTCAGTTCCCAGTCACAGCAGATACCTAGGTTGGGGGTTCAACCACGAGTCAGGGCACATATGATCATGAGACAACCAATCAATGTTTCTCTCTCACATAGATGCTTCTCTCTCTCTCTCAAATTGGTAAACATATCTTCAGGTGAAGATTAAAAACATAATAATAATAACCCTGGCTGGTATAGTGCTAGCCTGCAAACCAAAGAGTCACCAGTTCAATTCCCAGTCAGGGCATATGCCTGGGTTATAGGCCAGGGCCCCAGTTGGGAGCACACACGAGGCAACCGATACTTCCCTCACACATCGATGTTTCTCTCCCTTTCTCCCTCCCATCCCCTCTCTTTAAAAATAAATAAATAAAAGCTCTTTAAAAATACCTAATAGAAAATCATGAATATCTGGGGATTCATGACCTTGACAATAAGCAAATATTTAAGAAGCACTTGCTATAGAATGTTTCAAAATTATATAAAATACTTTAAAATTCAATATTTAGGTTATTATTCATCATTTTGAGTTTAAATGTATATTCTTTTTTTAACTAATTTTTAAATATGTTCGTTGATTTTAGAGAGAGGAAGGGAGAGCGAAAGTAACTGACGTGAGAGAGAAACATCGATTGGTCACCTCTCATACACCCCCTGACTGGAAATCAAACCCACAACCTCTGCATGTGACCTGACTGAGATCCAAACCACCAACCTTTTGGTGTAAGGGACAGCACTCCCAACAACTGAGCCACACTGGTCAGGACAAATGTATACTCTTATTATTTAACCACTTTCAATATCCTCATTTAATTTCCCTAAAACCCTCATCTATGGAACATCTACAGGTATATGACTTCAAACTAGAAGTAACTACAATTTCCTTTTATTTACTAAAGCTACGATATATGTTGAACCTCCAGCCAAATGACACAACATGGTTCCTTTCCTATTGCTTTCCAACAAATTATATAGTCTATACTGCAAGACCTTTTATTCCTGAATATTCATCAGATACCTTTCAAAATGCCCACCTCACGCCTAACACTGAAAGGCTGAACTGACTACAGAATTTTCACTTTATTCTTAACTTCACTCACTATTCTCAAATATCGTTAAAAAGGAAAAAAAGCTGGACTATGTATATCTGCTTTAATGGCAAATCAGTTTCTATATCAAACTTTCCAATACTTACTTAACTGTACCTGCAAAATATAGCTAGAATCTGCCTTAAAACGATCAACTGAATTGCCTATTCTAGTAATATCTAGCGTGCAAAATTTGGTAACAATCTGTCAACTAACACTCAATGAAAGATATCCCGCCCTGGCTGGTGTGGCTCAGTGGACTGAGTGCCGGCCTAAGAACCAAAGTGTCACTGGTTGGATTCCCAGTCAGGGCACATGCCTGGGTTCCAGGCCAAGTCCCCAGTAGCGGGTGAGCAAGGGGCAACCACACATTGAAGTTTCTGTCCCTCTCTTTCTCTCTCCCTCCCCCTCTCTCTAGAAATAAATAAATAAAATCTTAAAAAAAGAAAAAAGGATATCCCCACAATACACATTCTGCTAACTTAATATCAGGTGTCCAGAATTCCAGAATATTGTTATTTTTTATTGAACAATATAGGTATCAATTTGCAAAGCATGGCACAAAAGTAAATTTAAGAACAGTTACTAAATCTTTCCTGAGTTTCATGTTCTAGTCCATATGTTTTGAGGAAAGAATCAAACATTAGTAATTTCAATTTTTTTTCAAATATGATACTTTAAGTTGTCCATAATGTTATAATTAGGGGGAAAAGTTGGTTTCAAAAGAGGACAAAATAATACAAAGCAATTTTCTGTTACAATCACACACAGGTTTAAGTGAAGGGTTTCTAGAGTAAGACTTGTCCTAGAATAAATCCTGGCTTCTCCATTTACTTGTTGTTTGACCTTGGCAGCAAGTTATTGATCTGCTCTTTGCCAGTTTTCTCAAATTTGGAGAGTTGATACATATACCTATACCTGAGCAGGGTGGTGTGAGAATTACATAAGTAATGCCCATCATATCCTTTTAACGCAGAGCCTAGTGTGCAGTAGGCACTTAAGTACTAGTTTACTGTTATTAACAGTAACTACAATCTCACTTTTATCAAAATGGATACATTAATCACTGAGCAATTTAAATGAAGATGAAACTCAAAAAACAAAAACAGCGTATTATTGACATCCAAAAACATATAATAAAATTGCAACTTTGAACTAGAACTGGTCTAGGCCTCCTTGCTTTTATTGATAATTATTTGAGAGCTAGCGCCACTAGTTTATTGCACTTCCAACATCAAAAGAATACACTCTAATAAATTCATTGTATTGCTCAACAGATCTTTAACAGTAGATGCAAAAATTTTGAAAAATTTGACCAGAAAACTTTGAAATATTCATGACAATTATCTAAACTTTCTCCAGTCCCCACTAGATTACATAATCAAATATCAATTCTAAAGAAGAGAATAATTTTTGAATCCTTGTAATATCACCTAATTTGGGAAGACAAAACATTTCTTAGTCATCAAGGCAAAAATAAAAGTAAATATAAACAACAAAAAATAATTCATTCTACAGAAAAATACAGGCAAAGTATTTGTTGGATATTTTTTTGCTACTATATGTTTTCATGGAGAATGCTGAAAAAAGACATTTCTTTAGCTTTTAATTATGTAGATCCTTGACAATCTAACTTGTCAAATGCACTTGGGTTTCTTTTTTTAGAGACACAAAACAAAGTGTAAAAATAAAATACAATAACAAAGAAAAGTAAATAGTAACTTGGCTCTGAACTGTTCTTTAACAAAAGCCTGACAAATACATTTCATATATCATACAATTCACCCATTTAAACTGTACAATCCAATGGTTTTCAGTATATTTGCAGATATGAGCAAACATTACCACAGTCAATTTTAGAACATTTTCAATACCTTGCAAAGAAACCTGGCACCCTTCCCTTTAGGTATTACACTCCCTCTATAAACCACAGCCCAAAGCAACCACTAATATACTTCTGTCTCTATAACTTTACATATTCTACAGTTTCATATAAAAAGAATCAAATAGTATGTGGAATTTTGTGACTGACCTTCTTTTTTTAAAATATATTTTACTAATTATGCTATTACAGTTGTCCCATCCCTCCCACTTATTCCCCTCCATCCTGCACAACCCCTCTCACCCGCATTCCCCTGCTTTAGTCCATGTCCATGGGCCATACATATAAGTTCTTTGGCTTCTCCATTTCCTATTCTATTCTTAACCTTCCTCTATTTTCTATCTACCATCTATGCTACTTATTCTCTGTACCTTTGCCCTGTCTCCCACTCCCACTCCCCGGCGGATAACCCTCCATGTGATCTCCATTTCTGTGATTCTGTTCCTCTTCTGGTTGTTTGCTTAGTTTGTTCTGCTTTTTTTTTTCTTTTTTTTAGGTTCAGTTGTTAATGGCTGAGTTTGTTGTCATTTTACACTTCACGTTTTTTATCTTCTTTTTCTTAGATAAGTCGCTTTAACATTTCATATAATAAGGGCTGAGTGATGATGAACTTTAACATGACCTTATCTGGGAAGCACTCTATCTGCCCTTCCATTCTAAATGATAGCTTTGCTTGGATGCAGGTCCTTGCCTTTCATGATTTTGAATACTTCTTCCCAGCCCTTTCTTGCCTGCAAGGTTTCTTTTGAGAAATCAGCTTAGAGTCTTATGGAACTCCTTTGTAGGTAACTCTCTGCTTTTCTCTTGCTGCTTTTAAGATTCCCTCCTTATCTTTAATCTTGGCTAATGCAATTGTGATGTGCCTTGGTGTGTGCTTCCTTGGGTCCAACTTCTTTGGGACTCTCTGAGCTTCCTGGACTTCCTGGAAGTCTATTTCCTTTGCCAGATTGGGGACATTCTCCTTTATTATTTGTCCAAGTAAGTTTTCAATTTCTTGCTCTTCCTCTTCTCATTCTGGCACTTCTATGATTCAGATGTTGGAATGTTTAAAGATGTCCTGGAAGTTCCTAAGCCTCTCATTTTTTTGAATTCTTATTTTTTCCTTCTGCTCCAAACTGTTAATTTGAGTCATAGTTTCCTTCCCATCACTGTTGGTTCCCTGTTCATTTTCCTTTATTTCACTTTTCATAGCCTTGATTTTTTTCCTCTAATTTGTGACCACATACAACCAATTCTGTGAGCATCCTGATTACCTGTTTTAATCTGTGCATCTGATAAGTTGGCTATCTCTTCGTCGCTTCGTTGTATTTCTTCTGGAGCTTCAATCTGTTCTTTTATTTGGGACTTTTTTTTTTTTGTCTCGGCACATGTTTTGTGGTAAGGGGCAGAGCCTTCAGTGTTCACGAGGGCAGAGCATCACAGGTCGCTGTGCTGTGATGCTGCATGTGGGGGAGGGATCTGAGAGGGAATAGTGTTGCTTGCTCTTCCCCTACTACCCACAATCAAATTCGGCCCTTCTGCTGCTGATTCCTGTGTGGGTGGGTCTGTGTACATTCTAGGACCAGGTGGGTCTCTCCAACAAACCCTCCTGTGAGACTGGGAGTTTCTCCCATTGCCACCTCAACCCCCAAGGTGTTTTCAGTCAGAGGCTTGGAGGCCCCACTGGAACCCTGGGTTGTATTGTCTTTCTTGCTCCCCAGTTGTTCCTCCTGGTTTATCTGAATGCAAATGTGGGACCACCCGGTCTGCCAGCTGCTGCCTTGCTGTGTGTCCTCTCCACCTGGCTGCCCATCTCTCCCCCTCCTACTGGTCTAGATGAATGTTTCTTCTTTAACTCCTTGGTTGTTGACTTCCAAACAGTTCAATTTTCTGTCAGTCTGGTTGTTTTTAAATTTGTTGTCCTTCTTTTGGTTGTGCAAGCAGGCACAGTGTGTCTGTCTACCTATTCTTCCTTCGTGGCCAGGAGTCCTGTGACTGGCTTTCTTCACTTAGCATAATCTTTCCAAAGTTCACCCTAGTTGTAGCCTGTACTAATACTTCATCCCATCTTATGACTGAGAAATACTCCACTGCATGGACATAACCCATTTGTTTCTTCATTCATCCACTGATGGTTATTTAGGTTGTTTCTATCTTTTGGCTACTGGAAATAATGCTGCTATAAACATCTGTATACAAGTTTTTATATGGACATGTTTCCATTTCTCTTGGATATATACCTAGGAGTAGAATTGGTAGATGATACAGTAACTGTTTACCCATTTGAGGAACTACCTATTTTCCAATGCAGTTGCATCATTTTACATTCCCTCCAGCAGTGTGAGTGTTGATTTCCCCACATCCTCACAAAGGCTTGTTGTTACCTGTCTTTTTTTTATTCTAGACATCCAGGTGGGTATAAAGTCGTATCTCATCATGGTTTTGATTTACATTTCCCTGATAACTAATTAATGGGCATTTTTTCATGTGCTTATTGGCTATTTGTGTTTCTTTTTGGGAAAAAATACCTGCTCATATGCTTTGCTCACTTTTCAATTGGCCTAAAAATTCCTATTTCTTTGCCCTGACCAGTATGGCTCATTGGCTGGGCATCATCCTGCAAAGCAAAAGGTAACCAGTTCAATTCCCAGTCAGGGCACGTATAGGAGACAACTGATCGATGTTTCTCTCTCACATCAATGTTTCCATCCTTCTTTTTCTCCCTCCCTTCCCATCTCCCCCCCCAAACAATAAATAAAATCTTCTCAACAAAATAATTCCTTATATATTCCGGTTACAAGTCCCTAATCAAATACATGATTTGCAAGTACTTTTTCCCACTCTGTTGGCTGATGGTGTGCTTTGTAGCACAAAAGGTTTTTAATTTTCACAAAGTCCAATTTATGCATTTTTCCTCTTGTTATTCATGTTTTTGGTGTCCCATCTAAAAGTTCCTTGTGAAATCCAAAGTCATAAAGATCTACCCCTATATTTTCCTCTACAAGTTTTATAGTTTTAGTTTTTAGGTATTACATTTTAACTTTTGCATATGGGTATCCAGTTGTCCCAGAAATATTTGTTAAATAATTTTGGCATCCTTGTTAAAAACCAGTGATCATAGGTTTATAACTTTATTCCTGGACACTTGATTCTATTCTACTGATCTATAACGTCTGTCCTTGTGCCAGTACCACAGTCTTAATTACCTCAGGTTTGTATTAAGTTTTAAAATCATAAAGTATGAGTTTCTCTATTTCGTTCCTTTTCAGGAGAGTTTTGGGTATTTTAGGTCCCTTGTAATTCTCCAAGAATTTTAGAATCAGTTTGTCAATTTTTGCAAAGAAGTCAGAAGGAACTTGGATAAGGATTGTGTTGAACGTATGGATCAGTTTGGGGAGTATTAACCATCTTGACAATGAAGTTTTCTGACCTATAAACATATATTTAGTTTTTCCATTTACTTAGGTCTTCTTTAATTTCTTTCAACAATGTTTTGTGGTTTTCAAAGTACAAGTTCTCTCTTCTTTTGTTAAATTTATTAGAGTATTTTGTTCTTCTTGATGCTAACATAAATAAGTGTTTTATTAATTTCATTTTCAGACTGGCTCTCCAGTCTTTAACAATGTCAAAATGTACATATGATTGTTTCTAAGAGTCATCATGTCCAGAAGATTGAAAGCAAATTAATTTTCTAGAAGAAACACAGCCTTTCCTGTTACCAAGGACCATGAAACATTTCTTCTCTTCATCTCCATAAAGATTCTATGTAATTAGACATAACACTTCCTCAACAATACCTCCAACAATAAATACACTATAACATCCAAGAAATAAGACTGACTCAAAATCATGTGTGAAGCCATTTAAAAAATATAGATGTTCTGACTCTACCCTAAACCAGATTTAAGGAAAAGGGGTAGAGCAGGGCATATTAATTTAAAAATTATCCTGGCAACTTTGATGTTCATGACTATTAACTGTACTAGAGGATTCACAAACCTAATTTCTGCAATTATAATTATTATGCAGTTTGTCTATATAAATATGAAAAAATTATCTAAAAGCACCAAATTTTACAAAAAGGTAAAAATTATCCTAAACCATAGCAATTATGTCTTCCCACTTACTAGGTGATTTGTTGAGGCTCATCTTCTCGACGGGTTTTGCTAGCTTGGGTTTCTTGATAAAGGTTCCACTGGTCTTATTAAATGGCTGCATCATTTTTCTCTTTATTCCTCTTGTAGCAGCAACTGTCACATTGGCGGATTTGTTTTGGTAGTCAACAACAATTCCAGGTCTATGAATGCTTCCAAAATCACTCATATGCTGCAAATTTGTGAAATCAAGAAATATTTATTAGCATAATATCCAAAGATAAAGAATGAATTCATTCAAAATTTACATGTTATCTAATAATTTTTACCTGAAAATTCCCCAAAGTGTAACTAAATTTTACATGTCCACTCTGAACAGTGAAAAACTTTGTAAATTATTACATGAACTCAAATCCAGTGAATTAATGCTTTTATTTCCAGTAGAAGAAATATGGATATTTCCTACCTACTTTTTATTTTTACAATTCAAAATTACTTGAAATCATAAACAACATATGTGCCTGTCAAAATATTACCACTTGTACAACTCTCTGACAACTCCTCTTCAGAGTTCCTAATTAGTATTTTCCCATAAAAAGACCTTAAAAGAAATCTTTATTGTACTATATGCTGGCTTAAAACTAAGAAACACAAAGAAGCATATTTGAAGTTTAAAGTAAAAAAGATCCAGAAATCATTTAGGGTTTCTCCCTGTTGAAAAAGGGAATGAGAAGGCGAGATGGAACATTAGTATGAAATAGGAGAGTTAAAGCATAACCATGCATCAACTTCCAAGACACACTTCAGATAAAGAATTGCATCTGACGTTCCATTCACATTCTTACCTAGAGAAACATATTCTGACCCAGAAGCCTGAGAAGCAAAAGTTTACAGACGAAGAGTCATACAACCAAATGACTCTGTGTCCCTTCCTCTTCTCTTATCATTAACTATAACAAAATCCACTACACCAAGAGACCACATGTCAATAGGAATTTGTTCGGCCAACCTTACTTTTAGAAGATAAAGAATGAGGAGTAATCTGAAGAGAAGGATCCAATGGGAATTGTACAAGTGAAGATTAAAAAAGAAAATCCTATTTGTTCATCTACTTCATTAACAGGAGAAAAGAAAGAAAAGTCCATTCAGACTAGAATGGTGAATACAAAGTTCAGGAATACCTGGTTTTCTACTTTGAAAACAAAATTGATATTTGAAGTCTCTTTAAGAAAAAAATCATTTGCCTATAAAGTAATATTATACGGCATGGAAAATGTTAAGTGCTTTCATATTTTACCCCAAGTATTTTCAATTAACCTACAATCATAAAGTATGGTGAAATAGCAACATCATCAGTTCCTTACATGTATGTTAGGCTTACAATACCTATCTAACCTAGTAGACTTGAATAAATTAGTGTTTCCAGGTAATATATATAGTCATATCAGAAAAATCTTCATTAACTATCCATTAAAGGTGCAATGCATTTTACATAAGAGTTAACTGTTATAAATGCAAAATTTCTAAACAAGTTTGACATACTACACTGATGTACCAAAAGCCAATGAACAGTCAAAAACATGTACCCTGCTGTACTTTGTATCAAAAGTACTTTCTTCTGCAAAGAGATTAAGAGCAACTGACTCAGAAAAAAACATTTCTTACATCACAGCAAAAATACAATATTCTTTACATGACCAAACTACATCATAACTCCATAACCTACATACACTTACTAGGTAAAATTTTATGTTAGTAAAGTTACCTAAGAACATAGGCATAATCTTAACACTGTATATCCTGAAATCAAACACTTGAAGACTACTGTTTCTGCCCATTTAAGCAATAATTTACAAAATATTACTTCCTAGGAAGGAGCCATAAACATGTACACGTAGGAAATTATTTCTCAATAGTAAAACTAATGACACAGGAAAAATAGAACACCCAGCAATAGGACATATTGTAAGAGTGTGAGTTAGCAAAATTATACTGACCACAAATCATTCTGCAACCTATTATACATATCAACTTCTTCACCATGTAAACAAGGCTAAGCTACCCTCAACTATCACCAACTTTTAGTCTCTTGTGTTTAATGTGAAATATGGAGCTTTGAAGAAATTCTACCTGCTAGAGTTTAGCAGCAAACTATAAACATTTTATCATACATTGCACCTTTAACCTACTCAAAAACTCCAAAAGGGTTCAGTTACCTTTTACAAAAATCCAAGAACTGTCCCACCAGCAAAACTGCTAGTGTTCACAAGATAAAATGCAACTCCTTTTAACCCCTTTTAGACCAAACCTAACATCCTCACCTTTTTATTAAAGGGAGATTTGGCAAAACTTATGAACAATCATCTCACACTGCAACTTATTTTCTAAGGTGCTGGAGAAAGTTTTACAGGCAACCTAAAAATTATGCTTATAACTCAGCTTTTCTTCAAAATACACTGGGATGAACAGTGTTTATTCTAATTAAAAACCATGGTCTTGAAAGGGTTTAAAAGAGTGACTAGTGAAAAGAATCTGAAAGATTCTGTTGTACTTACTCCTCGGCCTCGGCCTCTGCCTGTTGATGGTCCTCCAAAAGCATCATAGTTTCTGCTTCCAAACGTACTTTCAGGATAAGCAGGCGTTCCTCTCCCCCGAGAGCCTACAGGTGCAGGCTTCATATGGGGTGAAGAAAAACTGCTGTAGGAAGAGTAATTCTCTCTTCCTCTGTCCTCCATAAACCCAGGCCTCAATTTTGAACGGGAGTAAGGTGCTTCCCAGCTAGACCCGCCCTGGTTTCTACCTCCGAAAGAGTCAAGGCTATTCCGGTAGGAGCTCTCAAATCGACCACCATAACTACCTCCGAAGCGGCTTTGTTCGGGTTCATTAAAACCATAGCCAGATCTGTATAGATCTCGCCCACCCAGAGAAGACCTGGAGTCGTAAGACTCATAAGGTCCAAACCTGGAAAAGTTGCACAGTGAGGGAAAAAACAAAAGTAAGCTTACTAATGTTAGACAATTCAAAAGACAAATTATCAGATGACATTTATCAACTAAAATTCATTTACACCATACTGGTTTGCACAGTTCTACTTTTGTTCACACTTGATTAGGGCTGGGCAATTCAACATGAGACCAGATAGAAAGCTACCTGAGTCAGTTTTTGCATATGAATTGAGTTAAGCAAAAGTTAGCTTAAAAATCTGCTTTACAGCAGCTTTTCTATTTTATTAAAAAGAAAGGATTTGTCTGTAATTATTTCAGCCCAGCCCTAGTCTTAGAAAAAGTTATTTGCTGAAATTCACAAACTATTCAAACTTTCTTAGAATCCATCTCCAATATTGCAAAAAAATAAAATATTTACAGTATTTTGGCTTTCAATAGGGACACAAATTAAAGACTACACAGATGTAGGCTATTTGTGACACAGGAGAGATCCTTTTGCACCCTCAGTAATCTATAACACAAAACTGCTTCACAGTTTTTGTAGTAGTCAAAATTTAGAGAAGTATCTCTGGTTATAAAATTTGACAACCTGCCAAACTTTGGCTAAGGTCAATAATCAATCCTCAGTTGCTTTTCACTTACAGAATAGTAAATCTAACAAATCTAGAAGGATAAGCACATAAAATAGAACATAAAAGTAAAGAACCACCAACATATATCCTCTGCACATGAATTTTCAAGGCAGACGAGAAAGAATCCATTTTATAATGTCTTCAATTATTTGAAAAATTATTTCCTGGCAGGAAATTATTACATAAAACTACTCTAAAAAAAGGGGAGCGCACAGTCTCCTCAAGGTTTTAATAGTGTCAACAGAAGAAACAAATCATCTTGCTTCTCACAAATCCAAAGTATACTTGATACCTCACAACATAGTTTTATAAAGGCCCACAATTACACATGAGATAAACAAAAACATCTACATAATTTATACACATTACATTTACAATGTAACAAGGCAATAACTGATATATTAAAACATTTAAATTTTACATTACTTCAATTATGTACAGATCGCTAAATAAAAGGTATTATTTACTTCCAAATCCTAGTAACCATATAAAAATTATTATTCTTTCCAACTACATTTTTCAAAACATCTCTCATATAAGCAAAATTGCCATAACTGTTCATTTTCTTGATTTTTCTCTA
The DNA here is from genome assembly GCA_004027475.1 of Anoura caudifer. Classification (NCBI taxonomy): domain Eukaryota; kingdom Metazoa; phylum Chordata; class Mammalia; order Chiroptera; family Phyllostomidae; genus Anoura; species Anoura caudifer. The sequence continues at coordinate 30,140 of PVKU01009882.1, read as the reverse complement.
CTATAAACCATAGGTGGCACACTCGAAGCAGAAAGAAAAGTAAGCATCATTTAGTCCATCCTTAAGGAATCTGGATCCTTCAATTTATGAAGAAGGACAATAGTTTCAAATGTTTCCTAACTAGTTTTATTGTTATTTAGTAGGAATCTTTATGTCTCAAAAAGTAGAGCCCCTTTGCCTGAATAATGGTCAATACTAAAGCCTATAGTAGTTCAACTAGGTTTAAGCTTTCCACAGTATCAACAGCAAAATATAAATACACTCCAAACTCTTGTGCATTAAGCTAAGCAAAAAATATAGTATTCATGGCTTAAATACAATGATCCTAGCCTACAGCACAAGTGCTTTTGGTGTCAGTAGTACCTGCCAATAAATAACCTAGGCACGATATAAAGAACATTTTATAATATACTCTTACTACTTAATTTAAAATTAAAATGAAAAGAATAGCTATCTTAAATGTTTCTTAGAAACTGAATGTGGCTAGGCTAGTTCAGGTAAACCCATTCTTGTCAAAGACTGTCCTGCTGCCTACCATAGCACCCAACTTTAGGAAAGATTTTTCAGAAATCATTAAGAAAAAGCTTCATATATCATATTTCCAGTAACATTTTTATATCATTTGTTCAGGACATTATGATTGACAGGAGTTAAAACTAAAAGAAGTAAAAGAAATAGTCACTGCTAAAGACAGAAAATCTTAACACTATCATATAGAAATGATAATAGTTATCTGAGGTTCCTGAAATAATGTCTGCCAGTGATTGTGAGATAATTTTTATTGCCCTTAGTTAACATCTTTAAACATTTAAGGTGATTATTCAATACCAAACAGTGAAGTTCAAGTATCATAACATGCCTAAAGAATTCTTAAATTAAACTATCCAGAATCTTATAGTCTTCTAATTATTTGGCCAAGTGATTAAGCAATTTACCTGCTACCCCCACCACCACCACTGTGATTGTCCATGCCATATGACTGGTTTAGGTAGGAGTCCATGGATCTTTGACCCCCATAGGATCCATGGCCATAGTCACGATCCATCCCTATAAAGAGTTTAAAAAGAAAAAAATTAAATGATGCTCACCTTTATTGGCACTCAAAAGAAGAATTTTTAGATAAATATCCTTGAATGCCAGACCTCCATAAGATCCAGGGCCATAATCACGATCCATTCCTAAAAGAGTCAATAATAAAAGGTTAGTAAAATATACCATTTTATTTGGGAAACTTTGCATAAAACACAAGATATTCAAATTAATCATCTGAGCAAATAATTCATCAGTAACATTAAGCTAAAGTCACACTAGACATCGAAAAAAACACACAGATGATAATTTACTGAAAATTCAAATTTGCTTTAGAAACCTAATGCTTCAAAGAATAACATTAGCAACTAAAAAGTTCTATATTAGAATTATTTTCAATTTAACTAATATTTATTTGACTAGCATACTACCATAAGGCCAGCATTAGATACTACAGAGTACAAATTAATAATAAAAAGTTACTATTCTCAAGAAAAACCAGTATTTAAAAATGTCAAAATGGAACATTTTTGTTACAAACATAGTGTTCTGCATCAATCTGCTCTCTAAATGTCTAACGACTCAGAAGCAACCACATTTTCAATTAGCCAAATTTCAATTACTTTATATAGTAACTGAAATAGTTATTTTTACAAAGTCAAAATCACAAGAGTGGGGCCAATCTATGGTACTGTGCCTGTAAATAATTACTTAACAAATATTTAAGTCCTCAAATACTTTGAATAAGGGAATTAATGTAAATTGTAGTAATATACATACTAAAAAAGTCAAATACAATAAGAATACTAAGAATATTTTATTACACTGCAATTCTACTTCTATTTTAGCACCTAACATAAAAAATAAATACAAGGTAATAAAATGAATTTATTATTATAAAAATCACAAACTTTAAAAACCATTTAGAATGTGTTTCCTAGAAAGTCCTTTTAAATCCTTCATTACCACCCTCCCCAAATTTTATGCACTAATAAATGCAATAGTATATACAGAGCAAATAGCTTAATTTATATTTTTATAAATGTATTTAAAGACATTAAATACATTTTGTACTTCCAGTCAAGATGGAAGTGTAGGTAGACACTCTTTGCTGCCTCACACAACCACAGAAAGAATTACAACTAAATCTCAAAACAAGTAACACCCAAGCCCTGGCTGGTATAGCTTAGTGGATTGAGCAGGGCTGTGAACCAAATGGTCGCCAGTTCAATTCCCAGTAAGGGCACATACCTAGGCTGTGGGCCAGGTCCCCAGTAGGGGAGCACAGGAGGCAACCACACATTAATATTTCTCTCCCTCTTTCTCCTCCCCTTCACCTCTAACAATAAATAACTTAAAAACAAAAGTAATGCCTAGAGCAGTCAGAAAATCGTCTGACAACCAAGGATTTAAAGAAGCCACATTCATCCAGATGGGAAGCAAAGGAGGAGGGGAGGAGGAGCAGAACTGGACAGAAAGGCAAAGAGACACAGTGTAGTGGAGAGAGGTGGCAGTGGCAGCAGAATAGGAAAGGGCTGTCCCACATTCACATGTGGTGGATAAAAATCAGGAGGGATATGTTGGGAGCAAGCAATCCCAGCCCCAGTCTAGAATGCACAGCCCAGAGTTCCAATACCAGAATGATAAATCTCCATAACATCTGGCTATGAAAACCAGTGGGGGTTGGGGCAGCATAAGACTGATGGATTTTCAGGAAACTCCCTTAAAGAGTTCGCAAAACATATGCAAACCAGCCCACTCTGGGATTTAACACCAGGGCAACAGCAGGAAGGGTGTCAGTTGCATACAGGGAACACATCAAGTGACTGGAAATGGGGTGAGTGCCCAGGAAACCTCCAGAAGCCAGGCAGAGGCACAGTCTCCTCACTTAGCCCTCCTCCCACACAAAGCTACAAAGCTATGAAGCAGTTTGCCCCACCCTGGCAATAAACTAAGGCTCCACCCCACACAATTTATAGGTGACTTTTCTTTAACAGGCCATGCTACTAAGACAGGGAGTCAAAGCAGCTCTAAACAGAAACAAACACAGGGAGGCTGCCAAATTGAGAAGACAAAGAAATATGGCCTAAATGAAAGAACAGAACTAAGACACAGAACAGAACTATGGCCCAAGAAAAAGAACTAAACAAGATGGAGATAACAAACCTATGAGGTACAGAGTTCAAAACACTGGTGGTGATCAGGACACTCAAAGAAACCATTGAGTACGGCAACAAAATAAAAAAGACACATGAAGAAATGAAGGTTACAACAAGTGAAATAAAGAAAAATCTACAGGGAACCAACAGTGGAGGAAATGAAGCCAGGATTCAAATCAATGATTTGGAACATAAGAAATAAGCATTCAACTAGAACAGCAAGAAGAAAAAAGAATTCAAAAAACAAGAATAGTATAAGGTGCCCTGGGAGATCTCCAAATGTACCAACATCTGAATCATAGGGATGGCAGAAGAAGAGGAAGAGCAAGAAACTGAAAACTTATTTGAAAAAATAATGAAGGAAAACTTCCCTAATTTGGTGAACGAAATAGACATGCGAGTCCAGGAAGCACAGAGAGTCTCAAACAAGTTGGATCCAAAGAGGACACCAAGACACATCATTATTAAAATGCCAAAGGTTAAAGAAAAAGAGTGAATCTTAAAAGCTGCAAGATAAAAGCAGACAGTTACCTACAAAGAAGTGCCCATAAGACTGTCAGCTGATTTCTCAAAAGATACTTTGCAAGCAAGAAGGGACTGGCAAGGAATATTCAAAGTGATGAAAAGCAACAACCCACAACATAGATTACTCTATCCAGCAAAGCTGTCTCTTAGAATGGAAGAACAGGTAAAGTGCTTTCCAGACAAGGTAAAGCTATAGGAGTTCATCATCACCAAGCTATTATTACATGAAATGTTAAAGAGACTTATTTAAGAAAAAGATCAAATCTATGAACATTAAAATGGCAACAAATTCACAACTATCCACAACTGAATCTAAAAAAAATCAAACTAAGCAAACAACCAGAATAGAACAGAATCATAAGATATGGAGATCATTTGGAGGGTTATCAGCTGGGAGGGGGATGGGGCAGAATGAGGAAAAGGTACAGGGAATAAGAAGCATAATTGGTAGGTACAAAATAGACAGGGGGAGGTTAAGAACATTATAGGAAATGGAGAAGCCAAAGAACTTATGTGCACAACCCATGGAAATAAATTAAGGGGATTGCTGGAGGAAACAGAGGTCCCAGGCAGAGAGGTCAAAGGGGGAAAAATTGGGACAACTGTAACAGTATAATCAATAAAATGTATTTTTTAGCCCTGGCTGGTATGGCTCAGTGGATTAAGTGCCAGCCTGCAAACTGAGGGGTTGCCAGTTAAGATGCCCAGTCAGGACACATGCCTGGGTTGTGAGCCAGGTCTCCATTTTGGGGTGTGCAAGAGGCAACCAACCAATGTAGCTCTCACAAATCAATGTTTCTCTCCCTCTCTTTCTCCGTCCCTTCCCCTCTCTCTAAAAAGAAATAAAATCTTTAAAAATATTTTTTAATGAAGCAAGAAAGAAGAAAACATGGAGACACTGGAAATACAACTTTCTTCCAAGAAATGGTATAGAGAAAAATTGTTTCTTGACATGTTTTCCAATGTCTGCATTTCAGCCCATAGAAAACACAATGCTAACGATGAAGTGTATCGTTAGCTTCATTGGATAACTACTTATCTTTTATTTCCTAAAGCCTACAGCATTCTTCCTCTAGATAGCCTCTTGACTTATATCTTCACCTCCCTTAAATCTATGCTCAAATGTCACCTTCCCAGTGTGTCCTTTGCCAGCTACTCTAAAATTCTTCCTCTCTCTCTCACACACACACAATCATCATCATCATCACCCTTCCCTGCATTATTTTTCTCCCCAGCAATTACCATCTTACATATGTTACTTCTTTACTATGTTTACTGTAGATTTAATCCTACTAGACTATAAGCTCCAAAAGGGCAGGAATATTTGTCCATTTTGTTCACTACTGTATTGTCAGCTCCTAGAATAATATCTGATATACAGCAGTCACTCAAAAAAATGTTGAGTAAAATCAAATTATATCCCTGAAATTAAGTTCCTCATTTATAAAATGTAGATAACCCAGGCTTCAAAGTGTTGTCAAGCATTTGTCTTTAACCAGAGATGCATTTTGCAATCATTCAGAGTACTTTTTCATAACATACACAGCTGGAGACCACTTGCCCTATATGTAAGATTCAAGGGGATCACCCTCAGATAAGAACCACTGTTGGAGCTAAATTTAAAAGGAAAAATAAAAGTACTAACATTAGTGATAGAAATTTCTGAAGCTCTTGTTGCAACACTGTACATTAAAAAAATAAATTTTTGGCCCTGCATTTCGAAGTCCTGTATTTAGACATTAAATCCAACTCTTTAATAACTCCTACTGGCGATCATGACCTTCTAGCCTTCCAAATCACTTTCTTAAGTAAAATCGCTAGTCCTACTCACTTCAATTTAAAATCTTGGATTCATTTTTATTCAACCCTCTCAATTTTCTACTCACTACTAGTTAACCTACAAGTTCTGCTAATTTTCTCCTGAAATGTCTTAAAATTTTTTAAATTACTATTTTCACCTCCAAGTCCAGGGTCTTAAAATCATTATACCTAAATTTATAAAATAGCTTTCTAGATAATTTTCTAATTTTCAATCTAACCTATATGTGGATGAAAATAAACTTCCTTTGGTAATTTTATTAGGTCACTCTCCTCCTCAGTAAGGTACTTTCCAGCACTCAATAGACAGGGTAGGGCAAAAGTAGGTTTAGAGTTGTTCATATGGAAAGTAATACAATAATTAATAAATAATAATACAGGAATAAACTCTGTGCTTCATGTTCTTACAACTGTAAAACTACTTTGCCCAACCTATATATTGAATACTTTCTATATAGTGAGTGATTTTAGCCCACATCAAACCCAAAGTTTCTCTATATTCTGAGAGATGATAAACAGAAATCAATTGGATGGTAATTATTCCCATGAAATGATATAGTCTCCTTTGTTTAGTAGTACATTTGTTTCAGTTTTACTTTATGAATATATTATACCCTGTACAGCAATTGAATTTTTATTTCTCTAACAAATAGAATTTTAATTCCACTCCCTGGGGTCCTTCATGTAATGCTTTTTAAAATCTCTTTGATTTGTTCCATGTTCTTTCCTGCATAATTACCCTGTCTGGAAGAGCCTTAACTTTAGTAAACTATCAAAATGATACCCAGTTGTATCCTGCATACCTCTCACGATTTTATCTAACTCTGTAGTCACAACTCCAGCATCATGTTTATGTTAATAAATAATCAGGCTTTTTCATGAGCTCCTCTAGGCAGTTCTTTTAAATACTAACACATTTGAACACATTAAAGCAAATGACCTCAAAAACAAGGTCAAATTATATTACAACAGAACCAATATAGAACGAAGCCAATAATCCATTTAATCTACATTACTCAAACCAAAGCCTCTAATTCAACAAAAATGTCAGCCAGTTTCTTGTAACTCATCACTAAGAATACAGTCAGGGCCTTTTGGAATAAGTTAAAGGAATCACAATTCAAATAAAACCAAGATTCGAGCTAATATGAATGCCTTAACTTTTTCTAATCCCAAATTCCCTAACTCAAATACTAAATATAGTATGACAACATTAATTCTAAGAAGTGATACATCAAGAGGAAGGAAAAAAAAAAACACTGACTGAAACAAGGTAGAACTGGCATTTTACTCAGTACTTTATACTATGAAAAGAAAAACTGAAATGTATCACCTAACATTTAAGAGCAAATGAAAAAGGATACTCACCATTAAAACCCTGATAAGTATTCCTGCAAGCAGAGTGTGTGTAACAATCTATGAAGACACATTAACAGAAAAGAATTAGTGCAATATTAGCAAAAATTTGAAATTACATACCCATCTATTTAAAAGAAACACAATTTTAAAAAAAACTGTCAGTGACTCAATTATTTGCAAAAGTGGAGTATAATTACAAATACTTCATATGGGAAAACATGTATCTCTTTCTCTTCACTATCTCCCTAAGAGGCAGGTTTATCATCCAAATTATGGTAATGGAAAAACTAGTTTAAAACACTTAATATATAAAAACAGCCAAAAGAGAGGACCCATTACTCATTTATACAGACTAACAAAAGAGGAGGCAAATACATTAAATTATGTATTAAATAATGCAAATATAAGGACATCTGAGAATTGACTCCATGCTATTTATAATTTTTTCAAAGTTAGTATTTCTTTTAACACTTAATTTACTCTGAAGATTTTAGAATCTTATTTGAGAAATGTACATGTCTATATGTATATGAGTGTGTGTGCTGTATGTAACCAGGATGTGACATAACCCAAAAACATATTAGCAATTTCCCTGTCAAAACTAACTTAGAAGTTGTCAAAGTCTCTAGTTAATTTAACTAATAAATACTGAAAGAAAGGAATTTAATGCATTAGTCTTTTTGATACAACAGAATCCAGCTCCACTACACAGGATTAGATTCAGTCATATTTTTAACCAAATACCATCCTCCAAAATATAGTGATGGGGTGAAAATAGGGCATGAAAGAGGAGTATTTTACAATTTACACTGTTTAGAACTGTAAGTACATGGTGATAATAAAAAGCAAACATACAGTTCTATTACTGTTTTTCAATTCTCTAAAGAAAACAGATTCCCTTATGTGGGAGGCAACCACTCTAATTGCCCCCCAACCCTTCCCCCCACCTTAGTATCTTCTTCTGTACCTTGGGTGTTGGTATCATCAAACTCTGATGTGAAAACACAATAATACATTTTTAAATTTAATTTCCAACTCTGGCACTTCAACTCTCATACATAGTTTAAAGGTATCTATATCAAAATGAGTCAAAGATCAACTAAAACAAAAACACCAGCTTGTGCTACTTAATAGCTGACCTTTCTATTACAAAGTAACTTAAAAGTATCCACAATAGGGTTATACCAGTCCATTTTTATACACTTAGACTTGGCAGAACTCTTTGTGGCAGGAAATCAAAGATCAAAAGTTCATTAACACTCACATGCTGAGATCATAACACATTCAATGTTAAAGTTTGTCTTTGGTTTGTTGTTGTTGTTGTTGTTGTTTTGGTTGGGTTAGAGGCTCACAACTTCTTAGTGAACTGTTTTATTTAGAAATGCCTGGTCACTCAGGATTAAACCCAATTTAATCATTCAAGCCCCCTTTCACGTCTCCCTAACGCTGTCATTATACACTCATTTTCTCTCGACGCCAATCCCTACCAAAGTTGGGCAAGTTTCAATGACAAGGTGAAGACCAAATTATTTTACTTTGTGAGCCTGTGAAAATGGTTCAAAGAACTGGTGTGAGAGACTGCTAAAAGGTACCGCTGAAATACAGTTCGCTTAACCGGTAAGTCCTAGCCAGGCGGTTGTGGACAGGTCTGTATCTGAAGGGCATGTGATGCCAGAATTCTAACTTTCGTCCCCTCCTTACACAACCCAGAGAAAAATGCTTTGGTTCGGAGCTATTTCACCTAGGGATGGACGACCAGGTCATGGCGGTGAGTATCTCAGTTTGCTCACCACAAGTATCTCACTCTCCGATCTGAGTATGTAGATATCTACCTCCGCTTGGAGACGCCCTTTAAACTAATCTTAAACTAAGACAACCAGAACTATCACGGAGTACAAGCCTCTGAAAATCGTCCCCGGGGCGGAGGATTTACTGAACCGCCGGCCTTGGGCTGGGGGTGCAGGCCGAGGAAGCGGAGGCCCGGCTCGCCCCTCCGCCCGGCACCGGGAAGTTGGGAGGCGCCGGGTCAATCCCCACGCACCCGGGCCGAGCGCCGCGGCGGTCGCGCTCTGGGCGCGTCCTTCCCCGCCCAGGCCGGCCCGGAACTCCCAGGTCCCAGGGCACAGCGGGCGCCAGGGGCGCGGGTGGGTTCGGGCCCACGGAGGCCGAAACCCGGCACTGGGCCCGCGGCTGGCGGGCGGCCTCCGGGCCCGCAGAACAAAGCCCACACGGCCATCTTGAGACGGTAAACAGACCCCCAGCGCAGGCCACCCGCCTCCTGCCCACCGCGGTCACCAGCCAGGGGCGGCGCTTACCGTCCTCGAAGTCCATGGCGGAGGCTCCGGGCCGACAGCCTCGGCGGCACTGGGCTGAGTGGCGGCCGGCAGCGAGCGTCGGTGACCCGCGTTTCCACACTACCAGTCCGCGCGACCGAAAGCGACGCTACCGGCCCGGGAGCCTCAGGCCACAGCGAGGTTGAGGGTGGGGCCGGCCGGCGCTGCCAGTCGCCGTAGCGCAGCCTAACGATTGGTTAATATGGACTAGTGGGAGGGACTTCGAGTGGGGGCGGGAAGCGGTCCGCTGTCAAGCTCCCAGGTGCTGACCCTCTTGGAGCCGCAAGGAGGAACGTAGGTAAAAAACGGGAGCGCCGAAGCAGACTGGGGTCGCGGGAAAGCGAGCTACGTGTTCTGGAAGGTAAGGCTGCGGCCCGCCATATTTGATCCTGGCAAGAACGAAAGGATCTGGTTGGAATACCTTCCTCCTGCCCAAACTGATAAACCACGTGCCGACCTTTTGCTTTTTATTGGCTGATCAGAAAATGTTAAATTATTTGGAGTTTCCGCCGAGAAGACACAGAAGTCCGAGACTTATTTTAGAGAACTTTGTATGCAAAGAAGAACAGGTTGCTAAATAGGAAATAATTATGGAAATGATTGGAGGCACGCTATTACAAAGTTCTGAATTTTAAGGTTCAAAATAAAAAGGTAAAAGTTCACAGGGGAGATTTTTGGCTGTAGTTATCCAGAACTGGAAGGACAACCACGTGCTAACACACACAAATACTGGCATTGTATTATTGCCGCTTTGGAAACAGTGTTAGGGGCAGTGGGAAAAGTTACTCACCCGTGGGGCGCTATGGAAAAACACAGCTGTTTAGTCATTCGGACCGTGAGCGGCTTGAATTCCAGGTGAATTATTTTTGTTTGTTTGTTGGTTTTGTTTTATCCCCCCCGCAGAGAGCATTGAATTAATCACAAGATAAGAAACCATGAATCAAACCATTTGATCTTCAATGTCCCAACAGTGGCTGGGACCAAGTTCCCAGAAGACAGCCTCTGGAAATAAGACTGGAGGAAAAACTCAGAGAAAACTACCATGTGCATTACTGTGGCCCAAATATGGGCAGAATAATTATTTCCTCATCACTTTCCTTCTGCACCCTGATTGACTGAGTTTTCCACCTTTTTCTTGTTCTCTTTTTTGCTTATACTTGTTTTGTATTCGCGTAAGCGGAACATGTTGAAAACTGAGCTCATAATTTCCCTCCTCAAACCTGCTCATCTTCCTTTGTGCTTTCATCTCTGTCTGTGGTGTCAGGAGCAGCCACCCAGTAATCCCAGCCAGAAGCCTGCTACTCATACAGTCAGGACTAAGCCCTCCAAGACTCTCCCACACTCAATCCATACTGTAATCTTTCATCCCCTTATCACCTCATAAAACTTCTTAAACTTGCCCACTCCTCTCCATCCCCGTGACCACTATTTGAGTTAGACTCTCATTTCTCTCCAGAACCATTGCTGTAGCTGCCTAATTAATTTCTCTGTCCTTTGACCTTGACATTCTCAGGCTCCTCTGGGCTGCAGTGATCTATATATGCAAATCTGAACATGTCCTCATGCGTCTCTGTCATATATTAGGTCAAGGCAAAGCTCCTTAACCTAGATGGCCACTGCCTGACCTGCCATCTTTCTATATCTCTCCCTCTGCCTCTCTCCCTTACTTTCCCTTTTGATCAGCAATTTAAGCCACTTACAGTGCTCAAAACACCCCTATATTCTTCCATGCCACTGAACTTTTGCTTATTTTGTTCCCTCTGTTTGGAACACTACATGGTTAACCATACTCATCTTCAAAACACAACTCAGGATTTACTTCCACTAAGAAATACTTCCAGATCCCATCCCTGACACTCAGGCCAGTTTTTCTCAAATATTAATGTGCATATGATTCAGCCAGGGATCTCATTAAAACTCAGAATCACACTCAGTCCGTCTGGGTTGGAGCCAGAGAGTCTGCATTTCTCACAAGACCAGACCATACTTAGAACAGCAAGACCCTAAGCTCTATTTATTTTTTTTAAGATATTTATTTATTTTTAGACAGAGGGGAAGGGAGGGAGAAAGAGAGGGAGAGAAACATCAGTGTGTGTTTGCCTATCATGCACCCATCAATGGGGACCTGGCCCACACCTAGGCATGTACCCTGACTGGGAATCAAACCGGCAACCCTTGGTTTGGGGCAGGTGCTCAATCCACTGAGCTACAGCAGCCAGGGCCCTAAGCTCTCTTTAAAGCCCCTCCTGAGTTCCCTGGGCTAACCTCTGTTACAACACTATCTCCCCTGCATTACATACTCTGCTTGGTTTTATATCTTTCTACACTAAAAGCTCTTTGTGATTAGAACCAAGTCTTTTTATCCTGAGTGTCAAGTAAATATGTTTACCAAGTGAAACTGTGCTCTTTGTGACATTTTTAGCTTTTTTTTCTTGTTATCCACCTCCCACCCCAATTTACCTTCTGGCAAAGGAATGAATTTGAAGCCTGAGATCTTTTAGCATTGGCATGACTGGAAGAGAATAAACATTGGGTCATTTGTGTTTGTGTGTCATGGGTACACATGGCACATGCACATACACACCCCTTTCTTCCCTGAAAGAGAAAACTACCAGACAAGGAACTGCCAACTCCAGAAGAAGTCTGGACTTGTCAGACACGCTCAGAGAACCAGAATATACAGGTCACTTCTCCCCTTCCTTCCTGTTTTCTATACAGGCAGTGATTTTTCACAGAGGCATGCAGCCATACCTCAGAGACACCTCACAGTAGCTGAGTTCACCAAGCTGTCCCCTAGTTCATTTATTGAAGAAGTATTGATCAAGCACCAACTATGTACCAAGCATGTTTTTCTCACTTCATTGTTCTCTCTTGTCTATTTCCCCACCCCTGCCCCATGTCTACCACCTCAGCCTGTTATTAGGCTCAGATTTTTACCCTGAGGGGCCAATGTTTTGTACAAACTCTTACGCCATTTCATCTTCTATATATTTCGTAATAGGTGATAGGTTAGTAAATGCCAGACCAGTAAAGTCCTTTGGAAGAAAGAGAATGGGACATTTTATTTTTAAGATTTTATTTATTTTATCTTTAGAGGGGAAGGGAAGGAGAGAGGGAGAAAAATATCAATGTGTGGTTGCCTCTCGTTCGTCCCCTGCCAGGAACTGGCCTGCAACCCAGGCATGTGCCCTGACTGGGAATACGAACCACCGCGATCCTTTGGTTCGCAATCTGGTGCTCAATCCACTGAGCTACACCAGCCAGGGTGAGAATGGGACTTTTAAAGTGCAGAGGTAAAAAGGATATGTGGGCTCAGGTCAAGGAAGACAAGGGAGAAGGAGGAAATGAAGGGCTACACTTAGCACCTGACCCTGAGGAGGTTGTCAGAGAAATCACACCAACCCATTCCCCGGAACCTGAGAAGATCTAGATGAGCAGACTCTCTGTGGACCCAGAGGCCCTTGTCCCTCATCTCCTCACCTTCAGCCTACATACCTTCTAGCACTACTTCACAGTACCATCTGCTATTCACGGAATAAGCCAGGGATTTTCACATTTGTATGCCTTACTCTTTTTGTTCTCTCTGCTTCTGTTGTGTGTTTCCTTTCCTCCTCTGCCACTGTTCACGGTTTATTGTCAGTGTTGCCTCTTTAAAAAACTCTCCCTAAACTCCTAGTCAGAATCCCCTTCTGTGTTATCACAGTTGGATTCTTGGTATGATTAGTGAGTTAGTGCATTATATCTGTGTCAAGCTCTTTGTCTGTATTCCTTGGACGTGGAGATCCTTCCTTTACCCCTTCGTGTGGCCTGTGTGTCACCCATTTTCACTAAGGGGGAAGAGCATTAGCCAAATCACCAATAAAGAAGAGATTTAATGAAACCGAAATGGGGTTCCCAGTGCTTCATTTGCAGAAAAACTCAATGTCTTTCAATTATTTTGTAGGTAAATGACAGTGGGGTGACAAAGAGAAGTTCAAATTTCACAACGCTTTCCCAATCTGCTCCAAATGCTTCTTCCCCAATGTGTTCTTTAAGGAATTCATAAATACTTAGAGAGGGAGTTAAGAATGAAGAATCACTAATTATAGCCTAATTATAGCAAAGTAGGCAAAACGAACATAAAGTAATTCCTACCGAGGGCTGTGAGGACTTAACCAAAGGAGAACTGGTTACAGAGCTGCCACAATGGAAATCTGCTGAAAACAGCTGGTGTGGCAGTGCTGATGGATGTGTTTCATACCGACAGAAGGATGTCTCGCTCTGGTTTTAATACACAACTTGAAAAAGACGCAGGTGACTTTAAAAGCTAAAAGGAGCAACAATTAAAATAATAACTAACCTTTATTAAGTTTTATGTATTAATAAATGTTCAAAAGCTCTTTACATGTGTTAACCTATGATGTAGGCACTGCTGTCATCCGCTGCTGAGATGATAAGGAAACTGAGATCCAAAGAGGTAAAATTACTTGCCCAAGGTCACGCAGCTAAGGAAAGAGTAGAGCCAAGATGCAAGCCCAGGTAGCCTGGCTCCAGAGCCCCGGCTGGTATCCCTATCATTCTAAAGTGCCTACTGCGCTCTACTGAACAGCGATTGTGTGTCAGAAATTTTGATAGACACTTTACATGCCTCATTACTAATTCTTATTTAAAAAGGGAGGTTACATGTTTTCCCAAATGAGGACAATTAAAGAGGAAGTTAAGTTACTCATCCAAGACCACACAATTGGTAATTGCTGGTTTTGTGTGCATGATAAATACTGTAGAGTCATGCTTAGATGTTTGGTGTATGGAACCAACATTTTAAACCCAATATTATCATCACAGTCTCAGGTGAAAAGAAAAGTAATTTAGGTAATCTATAGATCGTCTTGCATAATTATCCATAATGTAGTCAAAGAGACTACATACCAAAAGAAATGGTCATGAATACTTTAGAGGTTCCCCATTTTGTCCTGTGCTTTGGCTTTCCTCAAATTAGAAAAACTCGGTTAGTTTTATATGCAATGTAAAATTCCAATGCAAAGGTGCTTTGAAAATGTAATGGTTAACTTCCTTCCTTGGGTACATATTATATAAAATACTATATACATTTCTAGAAAATTAGATCTATTCCCTCATAGAGTCTCAGTTAAATCTCTGAATTATTGCCACTCATTTTATCAATGTTATAGCCCATCATGTATTTTAATTTACTAAGTAGATTGAGAGCAAGCTGTCTGTGACATCTGTCAAGCCCACTGGTTGCCAGAATTGATTTGGTGGGTCTACCGTGCTGGGAAAGTGTCCCTTTTCTTCCTGGCTCTGTCACAAGTGTCTTTCCCTAAGCTACATGCTTATGGAACAGGATTATTTTCATAGATAGAGGAGGACAAAGCAGGAATCAAGTTCTTCTGCTGGAATATCCAAGGCTTTTTTAGTGGGTTGTGTCTCTCAGTGGAGATTTCATTTTTGGGTCTCCATCACCCTAGCCCCATACCTCCCTCATGGCAGACTCTTTAAAATGTTTGTTGGCCCTGGCTGGTATGGCTCAGTGGTTTGAGTGCCAGCCTGCAATCTGAAGGGTTGCCCATTCGATTCCCAGTCAGGGCACATGGTTGGGTTGCAGGCCAGGTCCACAATAGGGGATGCGAGAGGCAACCAATGATGTATTTTCACACATCATTGTTTCTCTCCTTCTCTTTCTTCTTCCCTTCCCCCGTCTAAAAATAAATAAATAAAAATCTTTAAAAATAATAAAATGTTCGTTGAATGAATAAAAAGGGAACAGACTCAGAGTTATCTCCTATATTTAGATAGCTTCAATTCTACATTAAGGCAATGCATATCAATAAAAACACAGATATACCAAATTCAAAACATGCACACATGTCATCTAACCCCCTTCTTTAGAGAATCCTTACCCACCACATATACTGTCTACAAAGAGAAAAAGGCACAGTCCTAGGATAGACAGTAGAGGGCACCACACACCAAACATAGATACTATTTGGCTACAGAAATTGAGCACATGTTCTAGTTCCTGCTGGTCAAAGTTTTCTAAATGAACGCCAGGTAGAAAATATTCCCATTGGCCTGTGCTCTGCGGTTACCTAAATTTCTATTTTGGTCCAATTTTGAACGTAAATTTTCCTGTTCACCTCATTTCACTAGATTTCATTTTTAGAGATCACTTTTAAAGCATGAACAATGAAAAATACTTACTAAATTTGAAAATCAAAATACAAACTTGTATATGGAATCTTATAACAGCTACTATGTTGATATTTTTTTTACAGACAAAGCATATCTTAGCCAAGAAAAAATTAAAGGAAGTCATCACCACCAAATCAGTATTACAAGAAATGTTAAAGGGACATCTTTAAGAAGAAGGGGGAAGGTTAAAAATATGAATAATAAAATGGTAGTAACTAGATACCTATCAATAATTACTTTAAATATAAATGGATTAAATGCTCCAACCAAAAGACATGGGTAGCTGAATGGATAAGGAAAAAGACCCTTACACATGCTGCCCACAAGAGACCCACTTAAATTGAAAGACACACAGAGACTGAAAGCAAAGGGATGAAAAAAATATTTCATGCAAATGGGAGCAAAAAATAAAAGCTGAGGTATCAATACCTATATCAAACTAAATAGACTTTAAAACAAAGTCCATAACAATAGACAAAGAAGGGTCCAGCAATTCCACTTCTGGGTATCTATCCCAAGAAACCCACAACACTAATTCAAAAAGACCTGTACATCCCTGTGTTCACTGCAGCATTCTTTACAATAGCCAAGACGTGGAAGCACCCTAAGTGTTCACCAACAGATGAGTGGATAAAGAAGTGGTGCACTCATACGGTGGGATATGCCTTAGCCATGAAAAAGGATGAAATCTTACCGTTCACAACAACATGGATGGACCTCTATGGAATTAAGCTAAGTGAAATAAGTGAGCAGAGAAAGACAAATTCCCTATGATTTCACATATATGTGACACCTGAATAAATAAATAAATAAATAAACAAACAGATAAATGAGCAAACAAAACAGAAACAAACTCATAGATACAGAGAACATTTTGATGGTTGCCAGATAAAAAAAAAGGGGGGTTGAAAGGAGGGGTGAAAAGGGGGAAGGGATTAAGATGGACAGATTGCCAGTTATGAAAACAGCCACAGTGCAGCACTGTGTCAGAGGGGTGCCAGACTCCCTGGGTGTGCACTGCTGAGTGACAGAGATACATAAGCACCTAAAGTTAATACAATATTGTATGTCAACTGCAATTGAAAATCTTTTAATATTTTTTAAAAGATGAAGTGTAAAAATAAAATGGAAAGAAAAATTCCAAAACATAAACAATGTTTCTATGTGTGATGACTTTTTATATGTACATAGGCATGTATATTTCATCTTCTACATTCTCCAAATTTTTAGTACTTTTATAATGTAAATATATGATATAAAACAAGATATAATATTTATTAACAATCAGTTTTTATAAAAAGTTCTCTCTAGCTAAGTATTGTATTTCATTCTCTTTATAGATGTAGCTATTGTTGGGGCAAGAAGGAGGAGCCTCTACTCTAGAATCATCTAGAATCATCCAGGGCACTTTATTTTTGAATGTATAGAAAAACAGATGATTTTTTAAAAATTGATTTTTATTTCTTATTAAAAAATTGATTTTAGAGAGAGAGAAAGGAGGTGGGGAGAGAGGAACATTGATCTGTTGTTGCACTTATTTATGCATTCAGTGGTTGCCTCTTGTACATGCCCTCACCAGAGATCAAACCTGCAACCTTGGCATATAGGGATGGTGCTTTAACCAACTGAGCTACCCGGCCAGGGTTAAAGCACTTTTTAAATTAAAGCACATTGCTTAATAACATTAGGTAAGGGTCAAGCAAATTCTATAATACATCATCTGTATATTGCACTGTGTGCTTACTGCCCAAAGTCTAGTCTCCCTCTGTCCCCATGAATTTGACCTCATTTTCTGTCTTCGTCTTCCCAACTATCCCCTTTCCCTTCTTGGAAGTGCCAAAAGTAAAACTTCACTTTGGGGGTTCTGATTTAATGATGACCCTAAAATTGTTACCAATGTTGAACAATTTCCAAGATACTTACAAAACATGCTGTTGGAATAGGTTCTCTTCTGTCTCAGTAACTTGTATGTTTTAAGAAGATTTGGAGTCTAGGGGGGAAAAAAAACTTTAGAGATTGAATAACCAATCAATCCATGTGTGGGAAATGAGGTAACAACTACATCCTGAATTAGGGCTGGTCCAGACGCATGTACATCTTCCAGCTCTGAAAACTGGCTTAGTTCCAATGTTCCCGCTAACTCCCCTGCAGCCCTTGGGAGGTAATTAGCTAATAACAGTAAAGGGCTTTTAAACTAAAACATGTCACATAAATGCTCAACACAGGAAGCACATGCAGGATTTCCACCAACTGCCGATACTTTTCAGCCAGGGACAGTTGATACATCTTTCAGCCAATTTCTCTTTTGCAACTGAAATCTTCCTAATCTTTATTCCAAGGGAACAAAGAGTTCTTTTTTTTTTCAAATGTGTTTCCTACAAATCAAAGACCTAAAAAGATTATTTATCTCTTCATTAAAAGTGAGGTTTTTGCCTCAACAAAACACCACATGGAAGTGTGGTTTGTGCTAATGAAGCTTAGGCAGTGGGCTGGCTTGCCTGAGTCACAGAAGGCAGGAGCTACACAGAATGGGTCATAGTAGGTGGTCCAATGTGAAGCCGGGAAACACCCTGCACATCATCTGGTTTTCAAACAAATGATTTGTGCACATAGCAATAAGTCAAATAGTAGAAAAGAACTTCCAATGAAAAGCATCAGGCGTTCCCCTTCTCCTTGGTCAGCTCCAGTTTTCTCTGAAGAGGAAAACTCTGGTTTCATCTGCAGTGAGGCCACTCGATCTTGACTTCAACCTCACTCCGTATCTCGCTCCTTGGGTTGCCAACTGTAGGCACCATCGGTCGATTCCACTGCACAAAGATGCACAGATACTATCCTTCTCTTCCCAATGTTTGCTAGCAATGCTGGTGTTGTATTTCCTCTACTGTAACTTAATTTTGTATTTTTAAATAAAGACTCAATTTGTTTTTAAATCCTCACCCAAGGATATGTCTATTGATTTTAGAAACAGGAAGGGAGAAAGGGAGAGAAAGAAACATCGATCGGTTACCTTCGGTTTGTGCCCTTCCTAGGAATCACACCCACAACCTTTGGGTGAATGGGATGATGCACTAACCAAATGAGCCACCCGGCCAGGGCAGGACTCAACTTTCTACTTCTTTTTAATAGAGTATCTGTGGATTTCCTATTCTATAAAATGAAGGTATTGATCTTCTTTTCAATTTTTCCACTTTCCCTCTGCCTTTCATTTTTGTCAGCAACATTTTACCACTGGCAAAATTATTAATATTTACATTCTATAATGCAGCCACAAAAAAAGGCTTTCCTACTTATCTATAGGCTGAATTTAGGAGTTAAAAGCCTATGTACTGCCCTGAGTGGTGTGGCTCAGCTGGTTGGGCATCCTCCTGCAAAGAAAAAGTTCATGGTTGGATTCCCAGTCAGGGCACGTGCCTGTGGTTTCAGTTCCAGCTCTGTGCATATTCGAGGGGCAACAGATCAATTTTTCTCTCTCCCATCAATACTTCTCTTCCTCTCTCCCTCCCTGCCCCTCTCTCTAAAAATAAAATAATATTTTTTTAAAAAAATAACACTTAAACAAAAGCTTGTATACTGCCTTCCAAACAGGACAACATGAAAAGGCAGGGGCTGGGGGGAGGTAATTTACATTGAAGAAACCCGGCAAATACTACTTCAGTCAGGTTATCAAGGTCAAGGTGGTATGTGACCTTGACCTTGATAAGTATACCGCCTTGATTTTATGTGACAAAAATGGCACTTCACCTCAGTGGTCTTCCCTGCAAAACCCATGACCCCAGTCTAATCATGAGAAAAGCATCAGACAAATCCCAACGAGGGACATTCTACTGAATACCTTAGTAGTTCTCCTCGAACCTATCAAGGTCATCAAAAGCAAGGGAAGTCTGAGAAACTACTACAGTCAAGAAGAGCCTAAGGAGACAGAGTGATTAACTGTAATGTAATATCCTGGATGAGACCTTGGAATAGAGGAAGACGTTAGGAAAAACTAAAGAAATCTGCATAAAACATGGGCTTTAGTTATGATAATGAATCAATACTCATTCATTAATCATAACAAATGATTCTTATGTAAAATGTTAATAAGGGAACTCTGTAATATCTTTACAAATCTTCTGTAAATCTAAAGCTTCTAAAACATAAAGTTAATTAAAATATTAAAAAATGGGGGAAGCCAACAGAGCACATATACTTCATTATGAGCCATATAAACATTGTTCGGTGTGAATGTGCTAGGATGACCTTTTCCATTAGGCCCAATGTTATAACCCCCAGGTCTCTCAAGTAAGGCTATTTCTAGCATCAAGGTCAAATAGATTGCCTTTTCTTACATTCTATTAACTGCTTATATTCATTCATTCCTGGTTGTAGTTTGCCTCATGCGTGGTCTGTGACTTTATTGTTCAGAATTTGTTTTTTCTTAAGTTCCTAACTGTCATTTTATCTTGTGTGTTCTAACCTGTGGCATTTTCTTCCAAGTTCAGTCATTAATCCACCCCTTTTGCTTTTTATATTTTAGAAATTTGTTGAAATCTCCAGTCCATTGGTTTTCACCCCTTCCCTTCTCATTACACACTTTTTTTTAGTACTTGTTTACTGTTATTTCAAGTGTAGTCATAGGGGATAGGTAAGGCTCTCTCTCCTGCCTTGAAAGAGGAGCTTACTTTACCTTCCACACAGTTTCATCATCAACCCTTACTGAGAGCGGACCAGCTGGAATCCAGTGCAAAGGAAGGAAAGTTCTGTGGAGTCCTACTCTGGCCAATCTGTAGTCCTTATGGAGAACTAAGCAGTGCATTTCATCAATCAGTGTCCTTACTCCCACCAGATATTTCTAGAAGCACATTATTCCAATTAATCCAATCCTCAGGGTAACTGTCAGAACACATCTGGAGGATGTAACTGACTTAATAACGAGCCATATTTAACCACCAAAATGCATGGCACTGATAATACTACAACCAACCCTCTGAATCCCAGGTTGAAAATACACTGCCCCTGCCTGGGAGCCAGCTCTGGGATGCTCTGAGACCTCACCTCTGCACGTCTCCTCTAATTCCCATTCATTCATCTGAAAATGAAGGAGGACAGCTGTGACTCAGCAAAATGTCTTATTTATGAAGGACAGCCCTTGTCTCCCTTAGCAACTTCTCTTTATTCTTCCAGACTTTTGTCGTTTGAGCTGCACCTTGCCAGAAAGTTAGAAGCTTCAATACTACAAACTTCTAATTTTTTACTTAGGAATTTTAGCAAATGTGAGTTTAAAAGTGAAGTTCCTAAACTGAAAAAAAAAAAAAAAGAAATGGTCCTGAAGTCAATATTAGAAAATCTCAAAACACTTAACCCTCAAAACCAACAAATGCCTAAATATAGATAACAAGATAGCCACATAAAAGCTATTCAAGAATAAAGATTATATGGTTGAGATGCAATTAACAGATGTTAAATATTAGTGGTAAAAATATTGGGGGACATGTTAGGAAATTAGAATATGGATTGGGTAGTAAATAACCTTAGTATGCAACAATTTTGTTACATTGCTAGGCTAATTGTATCACTGATACATAATATGTGTTTTTTAATGCACCGAAGGAAACTCACAGAATGAGCGCTTTGTGGGTTGTGGTTAAAGCACATAGGCACTTAGGTTTGGCTCCTAACTCTGGAGTAAGTCAGAGACCTTGAACAGTTTCTGTATCTACAGAGTAGGGATAACAATGGTGACCAAGTGTTGTGAGGATTAGATAAAATGATCCATTTAGCACAGTGCCTGACACAGAGTAAGCACTCAATATGTTTTCACTAATACTGTTAACAAACTTTTGTAGGTTACTCATTCAGGGAAAAAAATTGATATAAATGGTGAGCAGAGATCTGATATGTTTCTTTCTTTCTACATTTCCCAATTGGGCCACTTTTTGAAAAGGGTTTAAGGTAACATTTAAATTTTAGTCACTGCAAGAGGATACATAAGTATAAAAAATTCTGTTACCCAATGCAGTATGTTTTGATTAAGCCAATATTCTAATTAATGTACAGTTGACAATTTCTAAGGAATTAAAACATTGTATGAACTCCATGAAAAAATTATACTAAGCACTATTTAATATTTCTCTCACACACACTCTTTCTCTCTTTGATGTTTGAAAAAAGTAATTCCTGGACTTTATTAAAATTAAAAACATTTGCTCTTTGGAAAACACCATTTAGAAAATAAAAAGGCAAGACACAAATTGGGAGAAAATATTTGCAATACACTTGTCTGATGAAGGATTTGGATCTAGAATATAGAAAAAGCTCTTATAATTCAGTAATAAGAGGAAGACCTAATTTTTTTTAAACAGGCAAGAGATTTTAACAGATGAATCATAAGATATACAAATGGCCAAAAGCTCATGAAAAGGTGCTCAACATCATTAGTCATCATTAACTACAAACTAAATCCACATTATGCATTCAATAGAATGGCTAAAATTTAAAAGACTAGCAAGTCAAGTATTGGCAAAAATATGAAGTAATAGTTGAAAATCTATCACACTGCTGGTGAGAATGTAAAATGGTACAATCACTAAGAAAATAGTTTGACACTTTCTTATAAAGTTCATGTATCTATACGAAGAATTCTAAACAAATGTTCATAGCAAGTTTATTCATAACAGCCAAAATTGGAAACAATCCACCTGTTCATCCACAAGTGAATGGAAAACAAACTGTGATTCCTCTACACAATGGAGCACTACTCAGCAGTGAAGAGAAAGGAACTGTTAATCCAGGCAACTATGTGAATTAACAGCTCAAAAGCCTTATGCGAGAAGCTGGACTCAAAAAAGTGTATAATATGTAACTCTACTTATGTGAAATTCTAGAAAATATAAACTAATCTACAGTAACAGATTAGTTGCCTGAGGCCCAGGCGAGGGTGATTATAAAGGGAAACAGGGAAATCGTTTTGAGGTGATGGAAAGGTTCTATAGTTTTACTGTGGTATCAGTTATATGGCTGGATTCTTTCATCAAAACTGGAACTGTACACTTTCGATGAGTTCAGTTTATTATATATAAACTATATTTCAATAAAATTATTTATATAAAGGAGCAAAAATACAGTTTATCTGTTAAAAATCAGAGAATTTCTAAAATGTCATTGCAGAATTAATTATAATAGCTAAAAATAAGAAGCAGCTTAAATATTCCTTTGTTTGGAACCACCCTGCCTGATTTCAGAAGCTGTAATCCCCCGTGGCTAAGGCCAAGTAAAGGACCTTTGGACCATAAGCCACTTAAGAGACAAAGCCACTTAAGGACCTTTGGATCTTAAGCCACCCTTTCT
Source organism: Anoura caudifer (assembly GCA_004027475.1). Taxonomy (NCBI): domain Eukaryota; kingdom Metazoa; phylum Chordata; class Mammalia; order Chiroptera; family Phyllostomidae; genus Anoura; species Anoura caudifer. The sequence goes on along the minus strand of PVKU01009882.1, from coordinate 7,399 downwards.
TGTAGGGGCACCACCTCTGCCCCCTTTCACTTCACCCTGCTTGGCCCCAGGGTGGATGACTGGTTAGCCAATGAAGGGTAAGATTCCTCAAAGGAGGGGTGACCTCAGACAGACATAGTCATGAGGGGCCCTCCAGGAAGGACTTGGGGGTCTATAGAAAAAGGGGGTGATGGACCCTTGCCCCTCAGCTTTGACATAGCTTGAGTCCTTATTCTGTCTGCCAGAAGTCTCCTAATCTCTCGGCTGCCTTACTTCTCCTGCCTGACTTAAGCCTGAAACAACGCGGGAGGTACATGTGGCCCTGTTCTGGAAAGAGATGGTTCCCTGGAGCGATCAGGCCTAAGAAAGAATGCATAAAATCCTCTGAAACCTACTTTGCTAACACCCTCAATTTAAATGATAAGGGTCAAAACAGGAAGTGAGTTTGTTCCCCAAAGTTTTATGGCCTTTTAACTATGTGACCCTGACTCAGAATAAGCCCTCAGAGTTCTTTGAATGTTATCTATTGTTTAGTCATTTCTGCCTGACAATGACTGATGAGCTTTAGTATACACCCTGTATTCCTGTGCTTGAACCCAGTAAAAGCTTACCAAGGCAAGGGTCGAGGTGCTCTCCCCTTCAGAGAGTGCCCGTGCCATGTGCCATCCCTTTTCCTCCACAGGACCTCAGTGGTCCATGTGAATTTGTCTCATCTCATCCATAACGTCACTGACACTGAGGGCTGGTGTCCACATCATTCTTTAATAGATATTAGCAAAATCAATTATGATGAATCTATACTGTAGAACACTATGCAGCCCATTAAAGATGTTGAGGTAGTTCTACATGCTTTATATGGATGTTTATAACATGTGAAGTGAAAAGGCATGTTATTCAACAGTAACATACATAGTATGTATATATAGTATAATAGTATAATCTCCTTTGCATAAGTATATTTTATACACATGTGTATATTTATATACTGAAAATTCTGAAGGATCTACACCAGGTTATTGAATGTTTAACCGGGGGTGTTTAACTACAGGGTGAGACATTTACAAAGCAATTTTTTACTTTCCCAGTTTTCAATATTGAACCTTTACAACAAAGCTAGTTGTTGTAAACAACTAGCTAGTTTTCTCTGTATAACCAGCAGAAACAATAGTGATACTTCCATTGGGAGAAGTAAAACAGCAGTTGGGGTGGCCTGGCACCTTCCAGGCATTGTTGTGAACACATCATGTTGTCCTCTCCACGTGGAAAAATACTGATTAATGGGAATTTCTGGTTAAACTGGTTAAATCTATACTCATTGGTGAATGAGTATAGATTTACTACTACATGTTAGGAAGGAAAACATTTGGCTCAGTTCTTCTACCAACCAGTTGAAGAAAGTAAGTCATTGTAGAAGGGAAAATATGGTGACCAAACTTAGCAAAGTGGGAGGTTTTTGACCTAACCACTCTATTTCTCAAAAAAAAAAAAAAAAAAAAAAAAAAAAAAGGCAGAGTCAGTATCTTTTGGCCTGGACAACAAACTCAGATTATTTGCCCCTCTACTCTCCATGATGGCATGCTCTGAGGGTAAAACTACTAAAGATCAGAGCCCTGCTTTCTCTGCAGATCCTTGGACTCTTCAGGCAAAGAACATTTTGACAGTCCAGAATGTTCAGGCAAAACACCCATGATTCCCCCTTACATAACAGACAACGCCAGGGCAATACTGAAAACGCAGCTCAGTGTGGCATTGTGCTAGGGAGAAACTTTCAGAAACCCTGCCACCTTCCTGTGTCTTCTCAGCGCTGTAATTAAATATTCTCTTACTACTTCCCATAGCTCCCCAGGTCTAGATTGTAATTATCATGACAATTTCTCCAATGTCCTAATTTAAGAAAATGAAAAGCCCTGGAAGAGGAAAGCCAGGACCCCAGGACCTGGGTTCAGCAGCCCTATCTGCCGATTCCAGTGAGGAAACCAGCCAAATAAAGAGGAGATGAGTCATCTCTTTCCTCACTCCCCTAACTCCCCTTGCTTGCCCTTCCTGGATTCTTTTCAAAGGGACAAAAAAACTTTGCTTCTACTTTTCTTGCTTCCTTATTAATCTTCCTACCTCATGTAGTTCTTCACAGGCTCAACTCAGCCAGCAGAATTCAGTAGACAGTCTCTACTGGATCAAGACACTCTAGTTTATAGCATGTTTTGGAAAACTTTGTTTTTATGAATAAATTATGATTTAATTTTCATATTCTTTAGTACATCTTCAAGTGACCAACTAAATGTGGGCAACCTGAGCCTCCTCAAATAGAGCCCGTCTTTCAGATGTGGGAAAGGAGGCCAGGGGAAGATCTGTCTCTGCAGCCACTCTCTTTTTCTCTCTGTCTCCTCCGTGCTTTAAGAAGGGACCCATGAGGTTAACAGCAAAGCCACTGTGCTTGGTCTGGTGCCCCACCCTCATTCAGCTACCTCAGCGGTGAGTCAGGGAATTCCAGGGAAGCCCAGAGGCTACTCTGCCTGAGATGAGTGCCGTGTGTAAATATCAAAGAGCTTGGTATTTACCGCCAGCTACAGGATGTTTAAGGAGGAGCTGAAATTCCCCAGTTGGGGTGGGTCAAACCTCTCAGTCCTAGGGAACTCACTCGCAACATCTTATTACGTCTGCCTACTCACTGTCACCTCTCTATTTTCAACTCTGATTTTTTAAATTTCCTGTCTTTTCTTTTTACCTTTAAAGAGATTTGGAGAGGTCAGTGGTGAAAAGGGGGCCATCTATGGAGGAGAGGAGAGGTTGTCACTCATTTTACACACACACTAGGTACCCAGGGCTTTGTAAGATCCTGAGAACCAGGACTCCTGGCTAGCACCCCCTGCACACGCCTTAACTCAAGGAAGCAGAAGAATCCACCACCCCCCCACTCCCAACTCCCCAGGCCACTTGTTCCTTGTCACTGTTCTCATTCTGCATGAATGGCTAGCCTTTCTGAAAAGCCAAATGAGTAAAAATAGCTTGAGGTTATCCCTTTCTGATAATAATATCATTACTATAGTATCTAACAGTTTACAAAGCCCTCCCGCCTATATATTATCCTGTTTAAGTCTCACCACAATCCTTGGAATATTTTTCATTATTATTCCCTATGTGGGGATAAGGAAATCTTATATCCCTTAGGGATAAGGAACACCCCAGGGTGTTCACTGGTTCAACAGAGAATGCATGTGAAGGCATTGAGATTGAGTATACATGCAAGTCCCACGGCTATGTTTTCTATCACTTGTTTATAGTATAAACTACCCTGCCCATGGTCCCCTGGGTTAGGAAAGTTGCACTAGGCTGGTGTCTGTGCATCAGTGGCCACTGAGTGGACTGGAGGTAAGCAGTTGGCCTGAGGCAGACTGTGCATCAGCTGGCTAATGGCTCATGAAATGCCTTAGGCAAAAACTCTACCCAAAGGAGCAATGTCAATAAGCAAAGTCATTTGGACCAACTTTCTCTGGCATTTAATTTTAGGAATTGGCCTATTAACAGAGAGGAAAATATTGCAGTAGAGGAAACATAGAGAGATCGCAAGAAGGAGATGATATAGACCATGAGAGAGACGAAGGGAACTGTCATTCCCCTGAGCTGCTCAGCCCCTGACAGCTTTCTGGTTCCAGTTTTACATCAGTGCTAATCTTCTCTTTCCTAGCTGGCCTCGGAGCACCTCTGCTTCCTGAAATCAAGGGAGCCTCTCCATGTTCCCTTCTGCAATGGTCTTTGCTGACTTATCCCAAAGCAGTTTCACCTGTCGGGTACCCAAAAGGCAGAGGGATGGAGCAAGCAGCTCTTTCAAATCCACTGTGGGAGGGGGTTGGTCTTATTTCTAAATTTTCTGCTGCCTTCCTTCCCGCTATGTCCACAAGTCAAGGACCTCCCAAGCCAATAAATTTACTTCATTACAGTCTCCCCAGTTCAAGTGGTGCAGCAGACAACACCTGAAACACACGACCGAATCCAGGAGACTTCCTGGTTCTTTAAAGATCTGCTTTACAAAGATCAAAATTTCTGAATTAGAAAGTTAATCCATGATATGATAAACATGCAGCTTTGATTTACAAATTATTCTTTCTTCTTCTTCTTCTTCTTCTTCTTCTTCTCCTTCTCCTTCTCCTTCTCCTTCTCCTTCTCCTTCTCCTTCTCCTTCTCCTTCTCCTTCTCCTTCTCCTTCTCCTTCTCCTTCTCCTTCTCCTTCTCCTTCTCCTTCTCCTTCTCCTTCTCCTTCTCCTTCTCCTTCTCCTTCTCCTTCTCCTTCTCCTTCTTCTTCTTCTTCTTCTTCTTCTTCTTCTTCTTCTATCCTCACCTGAGGACATGCTTACTGACTTTAGAGGGAGGGCAAAGGAGGAAGAAAGGGAGAGAAACATCAGTTTGAGAGAAAAACAACAATCAGTTGCCACTCGTATGCATCCTGATGGGGGGGACCAAACCCATAAGCCAGGCATGTGCCCTGACCAGGAATCAACCCTCAGCATTTGGATTGAGGAACAATGCTCCAACCAACTGAGCCATACTGGCCAGGAATGACTTAGAAATCCTGAGATTGCATTCCAGAGGGAAAGAAAGATTCTTAACAACAAAAGGGCATACGTTTTTCAGTAAGAAAATACTTTTGAAATTATACTGCAGAGCAATGTGATTGCCTTAGAAAATCTGTTTTGTAAATATGTCTATGACTAAAAGATGTAATATTTGGAGGAACAGAGACATCTGGAGAGATGTTCTATCCCGAGGAAAGACCTTCCTTAGGAGGAACTATTCTCCACCGATAGAGGGTTTGCAAAAGGGAGTGTAATCTGACACGCACCTGGAACAAGTGTTTGTGCTTCCGCCTTTGTTTTTCTCTTCACTTTTTCCTTTTCTCTTTTTCCTCCAACTATGATTTTTTAAGAAGTTAATCTGCACCATTTTTATTGTGTTCAAACAATGGGAGAAGCCACTCCCTGAATACTTCTTACCTGTTTTAACATGAAGCATGAGAATATGAGAAGTCCAGGTGTTTAAACCAGGGCACTTCAAAGGGTAACTGGCTCGGCAACCCTGAGTACAGTAGTCTAAAAACAAATAGAACTCAGCTTTAATTTGTTGTAATGCCTGTAGCTTTCCATCCAGGTGTATTCCGATATGAAGCAGAACAGAGAAAGCATCTGCAATCCTTCCAAACCAAGGTATAAATTTTTAAGCTCCAATTTTTTGTTACCGGGGCTGTGGGGCAATGAATTAATTAAAGATGTGTTTAGTAACAAACGAAAACACTAGGGGAAAAACATCTAAATAGCCATAGGGTTTTAAAATACAGCATAGGGAATATAGTCAACAATATTGCAATGACTATGTGTGGTGCCAGGTGGGTGATTGAAATATTGGGGTGGAAGGGCGATCAGTTGATAAAGTATGTGATTGTCTAACCACTATGCTGTACACCTGAAACTAATACAAAATAATACTGACTCTCAACTATAAATGAAAAAAAATAATAATAATAAAATTATATGACTCAGTCCTGGCTGGTGTGGCTCAGTGGACTGAGCATTGACCTGCAAACCAAACGTCACCAGTTTGATTCCTGGTCAGGGCACACACCTGGGCTACATACCCCTGGTTGGGGGCATGTAAGAGGCAACTGATCAATGTATTTCATATACATTGATGTTTCTCTCCCTTTCTTTCTCCCTCCTTTTCCTTCTCTCTAAAAATAAATAAATAAGATCATTTTTTTTTTAAATTATGAGGCTCATAAAACACATCCTAAGAGTGAGAGATTTAATAGCTTCTCAGAAAATTTAGATCAGGGTATAAGCAGAGCCAACATACAGCCATGAGAGAACCAGGTTCTTTCTTTGACATTCAGCATCCTTAGCAAGTGGCTTTCCTCCCTCGGTGAGGAGACTGCTGCTACACTTCCAGTTCCTGCATTCAGATCCAAGGCAAGAAGGAGCAAGTCGTCATGGAGGCGGGGCTGGCGGGGCCGGGGGAAGAGTGCCAGGAGAGCCTTCCCCTTTAAAAAGGTTCTTTCCCGAAGTCCCCTCAGATGGAAGAGTAGGGGGGAGGCGATGCCCCGAAGTCACCCACTGAGACTGGAAGCTTCCAGGCTTATCCCTTCAAAGGTAAATGTCCCATTCTAGACAAAGACAGTACAGGAATAGCTCACTGGTTAGTGTCCAGTGTTCTGTCCGAACAGCTTACCCTTGGCCAGGCAGAAAAGAGGTGCCTTCGGAGAAAGTGTCTCCAGGAAGGAAGGCGTTATCTGAACTAGTGATGGCCTGACTAAAGACAGCTTTACACACTTCTGCTTGGCCAACTGCTACTTGATTCTCCAAGCCTCCATAAGCATACCAATTCCTCCAGAAGGCCTACCTTGGTTTTCCTTTCCTTTTCTTTTTTTTTTTTTTAAAGAGAGGGAGAGAAACATCAATGTGTAGTTGCCTCTGGCACACTCCCTACTGGGGACCTGGCCAGCAACCCAGGCATGTGCCCTGACTGGGAATTGAACCAGAGACCCTTTGGTTCTCACACCAGCACTCAATCCACTGAGCCACACCAGCCAGGTCAATTTTTATGCTAAATTATATGCCTTTGCTAATACTCAGGTAACCTTAAAGTTATCTCTCATACTCTCTCTCTCTCTCTCTCTCTCTCTCTCTCTCTCCTTGTTTGATATCTTCTTTTCCCACTAGACATGGAATTTCTAAGAAGAAAGAGTCCATATCTGTCTCGTTCACTGGTATTTCCTGAGTGCCCAGCACAAGGTCTCCTATATAACAGGTGATCAGTAAATTAATGGAATTAAACCGATCTGTCTCTCCTTCATAAGTGGTCACATTTATAATCTGTTTTCCCTGCTAAACTAGTAGCTTTATGAGAGTACAGAGCAAGTCATTTTGACTCACTGATGTATCACAGCATTGATTAGAGTGCCTAGTATATAGGCAAGGGTGTGGGTGTTGAACAAATAATTACTTTGGTTAATTTATTATTTAACCTCCCTGTCACCTCTCGCATCATGGAACTAAATTCTTAGAAAATAAAACCTACCTACTTATAATTTCTGAAAAAGTATATAACACTATCTAGGGTGATCAACAGTCCTGGTGTGCCTGGAAGAGGGGGCTTCTTGGGACACTGGGTTTTCAGCATTAAGCCCAAATTCAAACACATAGAAGAAGAAAAGGTGAGTATTTAAAAAATAGTTGGACTTCCGGCCAAGATGGAGGCATAGGCAGACGCACTGTGTCTCTTCTCACAACCAAATTAAGGACAACAAAGATTTAGAAACAAGAAAACAACCAGATCTCAGAAAATCAAACTGTTTGGAAGTCCAACAACGATTCATCCAGACCGGTAAGAGGGGCGGAGTCGCGGCAGGAAAAAGCGGAGGTGCGGACGGGCA